>CAEGAF010110306.1:0-10640 GCA_903067075.1 Micropoecilia bifurca | reverse complement strand
GTCTATGGTAGATACATAGACATGTCTATGGGTAGATCGGTCAAACTTTATTAACAAACCAGTTTTTTGACAACATTCCAGCATGCACTGCGCGCTTCTACGGGGAAAATGAAGTCGGCAGCTGCTTACCGTAGTTGCTAGACCTGTTGTGGCTCAATATTGGTACATATATAAGGTGCAGCGGGTTATAAGGCGCACTGTCGGCTTTTGAGGACATTTAAGGTTTTTAGGTCTTATAGTGCGGAAAATACGGTAGGTTCCTTTTTGGGGAACCCCAGGTTTCTATTGCTCATCACACAAGTCAGCCATGTCTTGTAGTGCAAATATATTGCAAATCCATCAAAATTCAGTGCCAAACTGTATGTCATCCTCAGTGTGTTATCTGCAACAGTAACTAATAAAGTGGCTGTTAACATGAGGGTTGATGTTTTCAGTTTGAGGAAAACTGCTTGTTTTCCTACTTTTAACTGGGGCAGTTTTAAGTCCTTACAAACACCGTATTGATATCTGAGGTAAATGGATTGGTTTTCCTGTGAGTTTACGATTTTGGAACAAGTGAGAACTCGTATTCGATGACCGGACCACAGCCAGCAAAGCATAATGGACCTATTCAAGCTCTCGCTTTATCTTTTAAGTATCTCTCAAGTAGTTCTTCTAAGCTTCTGCAATCAGTCCCCAAACATGAACGGCGTACAAAGCTACAAGACTATTTCATTTGTTTTTCCATTGTAATCTTTCCTTACAGTTTAAGACAGCCAATCTGTGTCTTTAAAACATTAAATCCCCAACGTTGTAATCCGATTCAGTGGACATAAGAAACAAGCGTATACCGTTAACGTACGTGTCTCTAGACTAATTGCGGTCCACATGCACTGTGGAGACGGAGTTGAGATGACTTGCTGTTGCTGCTGGCTGTTGCAGTAAAACTCTCGGATGTAACTGAGAAAACGGCGCTGCCACCCAGCTCGTCCCCTCTGCTTGCTCATGTGGAATATACTGATGTATGTGTGCCAGTTAGCAAGACAAGTCAAGCGGGATCAATGCGATAAAGCTCATTAGGAACAAGGGATGGAGCGATGGATGTATGTGTTGGCCATGTTGTTGTGCTATAACCTAAGCCATTACTTCAGTTTTAGAACAGAAAATTCCCCAAAAAGCTACTCTGTCATGTTGCATTTGAGTGTTTTTAGTGTTTACTTGGCAAGACTAGACAGTTGGGAGTTATGGGACAGCTTCAAAGGGATTATTTTTCTTGCAGGTCTGGGGAGATTCAAGGTGTTTCACAGTATCAGCATTTCTGTCTCAGGTAGATTTTATATCGGTTGCTCTTTTGTTGGTTGACTTAAGCATGTTGGGTTGTTCCAGTTTCATGCATTTGAATAATTGGGAGGCCTGGAACTGCAAAGTTCCTCAATGCACTTCCTCCAGACGGGCATATGAGGTTTGTCATGTGTCATGTTGAATCTGTGTGTCAGAACTGATGTGTGATTGAAGGTGGATGAGTATTAGTGGTGTGCATAGATGTAAATGAACCAAATGTGTGTGTTCACTTGAAGATGTGGCGGGAGGGCGCACAGGCTACGGCTGCCTCGCGGCCATGTTTAACAGTCTGCCCCTCCTGTTTACGCCAGGGTACTAATCATGCACACTGGGTCGGCGGGGCGGGGGGCAGGCGGAGTGTGCGCATAGTAATGCCATCAGACGGGTCTCATATGAGTGTCTGCGTAGATCAGGCCTTTTTCTCTGATAATAATGAGCCCTCTGGGTGAGGATCAGGCTGGAGACACTCAGAGGAGACGGTCACAAAGTGCACCATTCAGCAACCTCAAAGAATCATTTTCGCTTGGGCTTGTCCACCAACCGTCTTCTTCTCATTTTCTACCTCCATTTCCTTATCACAGATTAACAGCAGCAGACTCCAAACTGCCACGACAATTAAACAGCCTGCATAGCAAACTAAACAATTCATCCAATCTGCTGTCGGTTCTCCTTACCTCCTCTCAGTCTCATACCGTCATCACGGTAACCCTGTTTTTTGTTTGAGTCGTTCTCCACTCGCTCATATTTTTAATTTTCATATTAGTGTTTGTGCCCCTTGTGGATTTTTTTCCCATGTTCTTATGTTCAAGGATCTTTGGGACCAATAAAACCCACCTGTTCAAGACTAGACTGCCTACTCCTGGTGATTCACCGTTACGTTTGATTTTTCTTGCTGTTGTTTTTGCTGTCTTTATAAAGTGACCTTGAGAGTTATGAAAGATGCTTAAAAAAATGAATCATTATTATTATTATTATTATTGTTGACACCTTGCACTGAAGCCGTTATAACATTGCCCATTATATAATAGTGTGCAGAGTTGGAAAAAGTATTTTGTTCATTATTTTGGTGTTTTGACAATGATATTGCGTCTTAATGTAACAGCTGAAGGCAGAGGCTGTGGATTTGCTTTTCCTTGGAGGACAAATTAGATTTCCTGCAGAAACCCCAGTAAAAAGGTCAAATAATGCTGCACTAAGACTGTTTTGCTTCTGTCATATAACATTTAGAATATTATTATGATTCTTATAGTACTAAGGCTTGCACATAAGGGCATGTAGAAAGAGAAAAGATAATGTTTACGCTGCACCTAAATTGGAGGACTCTGCGGTTTTGGCCTCAGGGGAATGAGTTCTTAAAAAAGCAGCTTTTGTCCTGCAGGACAGGGATCCTCACATCATTTTCTCAAGCAGAGGTCCAGACTCCGAGTATATATGAAAATGAAATCAGATATTTACGTAATTGCACAAAAAGATTATTTCCCGTTATTTCTCACTGCCAGACATTGTATCAGAGTGAGCCTTTTCCCTTTAGGTAAGATACAAATAAGTTATTTGTATTAGCAAGGCTGCTCTGTGGTTGGTTGAGCTGTTGCCTTGCAACAGGACGGTCCTGGGTTTGACTTTTTGCTTCTGCATCAACGAGTTTGCATGTTCTCCCTGCACATGCACAGCTTCTTCTCCGGGTGCTCCGGCTTACTTAGTCCAAAAACACTCTGGACGTTTGGAACAATCATCTGCAAACATTTTTATGTTTGTAGACGATTTATTGAAAAAAAAAAAAAAAAGATATATTGAACTTATTTGAAATTCAATGGGATATCATAATCACATGAAACTATTATTTGGTAGATCAATCAATAAATATATGTGAAAAATAAAGCTTGCCCTGCAGCAATAAAAATGGTGCATTTGGATAAAAGCGGTCCCTGATGATGCACAGGCCTCCCCCTGCGTTTATGCAAGGTGTGCGGTTGCATGTGCATGTCGTGTATGTAGGCTAATTCAGCGCCTTGCATGTTTCTACTCCTGCACAATGAAGCTTGAAGGAGGGCATCAATCTTTTATGTTATCCCTGGGAAAGTGATTTCCCCCCCTCATCCTTTGGCAGCACAGCACAGGGCTTTACTCCTCCTAGTGGCGGTTGTACGGCACAGGATAGAAATCTCTTTCCTTTCAAGAACTACGCTTTGTGCTCATCTATCATCATGAGTTTTTATGCACCATCAACACGGTGTAGATAAGGAATCGTCCATTAATGACTACACAATTAGAGAGAAGGCTTTAAAGAGCGGTAGGTTTCAATTTAGGAACCATAAACCTAGTGAGTTGGGAACTAATTGTAACTGCCTCTTGAGAAATGGAGGGCCCTTCCAGATGAGGTCAGAGTGACTCAAAATCAGTTTCAAACAGCTTTTACAAGGCTGTTTCAGTCATCCACTTCTGACAGGCTTATGCGTATTTCATTTGATTTACTCTCAGAGAAACTTTTCAAGTTTTAATTAAAAGACAGGCCTCTTTCCCGACATTTTGGAGTCGGCAACACAGAAGGTGGAGACAGACCTGTCCCAGAGAGACCACGTATCTTTGGACAAAACGACTCTCTCGCTCCATTTGTCATAGTTCGTCTCCCCGTTTCTCAAGTTCTCTCGCCCCACGTTCCAGCATCTGAATACCTTTGGGGCAGAGGTGGAAAGTGAGGAGATGAAGCCGTTGCCATCCCGCTGCTCTCTCGGGAGCTTGGGTTGGTTTGTGATCTTTTATCTCACATGATAAGAGACGCATCTAATCCTGTTAGGATTTAATATCTTCCTGTGGCAAAGAGGAGGCAACAGGAAGGGTTGAGGGGGTGGGGATGAAAGCCGCAATGTTTGAGGAGGTAGCGGGATGTTTTTATTTTTTCTTTATTTGCTGTCCCACATATTTCTTTTAGTTTGGAGTGTACATATGCACGTGTTTGTGTTCCTTTGCCTGCGTGCCCTCGTGGGATCGTCCCGGCTGCTGCCTGCATGTCTGACAGCCTCCTCTCAAGGTGTTTTCCTCTTGCTGTCTTTCTGTATCTGCTCCATCTTTGCTCCCTCAGTGAGAAAGTTTCCCCTCAAGGCCCCATCTGAGCTCCAGGCCCCCCAAGACCTCTGCATTCCCAAAGCCCCCTACACACAGGAGCCCCTCAGGCTCCATGCCGGACCACAGGGAATACCCCCCCCAAGAACCCCAAGGCCTCTCAGACGGCAAAGCAGCAGCTCTGCACAAGAGCTCTGCAGCCTGAGGGGAGGGTAAAAGCTGTCTGGGAATACAACTAAGAACATGCTTCACTTAGCAGTCAAACAGCCCCTGACAGCGCCTCCTGGTGGTGTAGATTTGTTTTCGCACACAGGCCTCCTTGTAACTCAGCAAAGTTTTGTCCCTCGGGCCTTGACCTTGTTAACAGTCCCCTTGGTTTCAGAGGGGCCAGTGTGAGCTGCATGTGCACTGACCTTTCCAGCTCCCAGAGGTTGGAGAACAGCTTTTTAACCTGGAGAATCTCAACAGGAGGCAGATGTTGACGCAGTATATACATGGGTTTAACTAAACCCCAGATATATAAAAACCCCTTTGATTTGCTGCACTGCAAAGAAAACAAAGGTTTAAACTTGTCGAATAAGCTTTGTCAGTACACCTGGTGATTTGTGCTGGATATAAAACAATCTGCTTGCACTGAAAAAGAAAAGCTTCAAGATGCTTTGGGTGCGGAGTTTGTGAAGCTAGCATGCCTGCTGTCCTACAGATGTCTTGGATTGTGCATTACCAGGTGTACGTCACCTGAGATTACCCACGCCGACACCCCTCAAAGGCAAACAGCGAGCAGTACAGCTGAGGGGGCATCTGGTGGCGTGTGTGCATGTAAGTTCGAGTGTGTTCATGCATTCAGATCGGAGCTAACGTTTCACAGGAGGGGATAGAATCGTGGCGCACATTTCCTGTGTTGGTGGAGAGCTGTAATCTACCACAGCGTTCGGTCAGAAACCTTCTCATTCACGAGGAATGCGGTGAATCAGGTAGATCAGCGCCGGTGTCGAGGTCAGCGTCTCTCCAAAAAGCATGTGATAATGACGGCAGTAACGACTGAGGATGTTTAAAGCATTTGGCTCTCATCTGCGGTCTCTGTTAAGAGTGAACTGGAGTGAGTAAAGTCTTCAGCTCGGCGATTCTTGTGATCTCCCCCCATGATTCACAACGCCCCTGCCGAGCCAGAACAAAGAGCGGCCCTTTCTAATCAAAGTGCATGGGATTAAGAAACAGGAAAGAAAACCGAACATCACAGAGATAGTGCCTCACAGCCATTATGCGGATTGGAAAACAACCTGAAGGACGGCTAAAATGAACCGAGTCTGACCCTGGGGCAGGAGGAAGGCATTTTAATCTTTGTTAGCTCTGCAACTGTAAGGCTCTGCAGCAGGAATTAACCACTGCAGGTGGAAGAATGGGAGACACTGTAGTAGTAAAAAAAAATTGCTTTTGTTCACTGTTCAATAGTTAAAGTTGATGACACGTCTGCAGAAAAGTAGAGTGCAAGGCAAGTCAGAAAAACAAATTGCATATCTAGGTAATTGCATCATTAGACGTCTTGGAGAAGAGAACTTACCTGAATGTACATAAGCCAAACTTTCTGAAATACATGATTCTGCAGATGAATCATAATTCAGGACAAGCCACCCTGATCCAGGAGCAGCAAGAAAGTGTGTTACGTTGAAAATGTCAGACAAATGTCTGAAAAAAGAAGAAGCAGATGAATAAAAAGATGCTTGACGTTAAAAGATGCTTGTTCTCGAGTCCTTCGGTTCTTGACAGCAAGTGCAGATAGTGACAGTGGTTTGAATGTCCTCTGTTTGCATGTCTATTTGTGTTTGTATGCGCTGAATAATCCACTTCTAAATATACCCAACTTGCATGTGCGTGTTGACATTGGGGGTTTTTTTCCGTTTACATGACGACATTTTCCCTGATAGCTGGGCAGCAGCTCTTTCTGCCCACATTCAGCCATGTTTTATTAATGCACCTGCAGTGGCTGAATCATCTCATCTCTTGCACACAAGCTGCCACACAACTTCATCCACAACATTTATATTTAACAATGCCAGGCCCACTATGAATGGGCCTTCTTGTTTCTCCCTTTCACTGACATCACCAACAGTGTTGTGGATTTTCAGAACCAAGAAGGAGGCCGAGAGCAGAGCGGACATGTGCAGTCTGAAGTCTGAGGTGGAGGGAAGTGAATCCCAGTATGATTGAACATGCCGACACTGCCACCATGTGGCTCCAAGGTGATAGAAATCAAATCGTGGACAGGTCAGCTTGAAGGACAAGCTTATTTGTTCTTCAGATGAGCTTGACAAAATACAGTTTTGACAAATTTATTTTGTCAGAAAGTTAGAATATAGTCTAAAAGTTTATTTCGTCAGTATTTTTTTTTTCAAAATTGAAAAGTCTGTCAGCATTTTATTGACTTCGTACAAACATCGCGATATATTTTAAGTATTTGATCATTATAGCCTGCAGCTGATGAAACCCCAAAATCAGTTTCAGATAATTATATTTAAAAAGACCAGTTACAAGCTTTTTATGATAGAAACATCAGCAGCGTACCGACAAGTGAATCTATGTTCTACATAGTGCATGGAAGGCAATTGTTCTGTGCCAAAGTAACTTGAGCTTAGAAGAAGTTCAGAACAAGGAATGTGTCTATTGTGGTCCGTGTCCTTACCTCAAACTGCTGTCCACAGCTTCTGAACTTTCCCCATAGCCAGACCTTCCATGGACTTTGATTTACTCTCAATTCAATGTTGCTGTTTTCTGGGGCACGTTTTCCTTCCACTTAACTTTCCATTGATAGACTTGGATAGCGGACTCTCTGAACAGCTACCTTCTATAACAACAATCTCTCATTCTGTTTTATGTAGGCATTTTATTTCGTTTCATGTAATATTGAAATGTTGCTATAACAACGTGTTTCATTAGCTGGTAGCCAAAATCTTAATAATGAAAGAAATAAGCACCTAACCTTACTATGCTAGGTTTGTAATCAATATGTGTGAGTTTTTGTTTTTGAATTGAAATAAATTGACTGTTCAATGATATAATTTACTGAGATGGACCTGTCCTGATTAAGATGTTTATCCTCTGTAAATGGGGGAGTGTAGCTTCAGTCTAGTAGACCTGAACCATATTTCCGTCTTCTCTAATGAGATTTAATGGGCCACAGATGTTACTGGTCATGAAGATGTGTGTCAGAGATTTAAGAGGGTCAGACCTGCATCTTGTCAGAGTCAAAGAGGGGCACCGCTTTACTGTCTTTCACTGCCGGCGCACACCAACACTGATCATAGGTGGCCTCTCTCATACTGACAACACCCAGTACTCTTTGTCTTTCACACACACACACAGTCATTCACACAGAACACTGATGTCAAATCATTTTTATGAAACAGCACAGATAGTGCCTAAGGAATGTCTGGAGTGTTACACAAAAAGGCACCACGTACGATATATACAAAGCACTTTGGTGAGTAATATCAACTTTAAGGCATATAAAAATGTAGACAAAAAAAGTGGGAATAAAAGTCCGCTTTCGTGATCTTAATGCAAAATCCATAACATTTTCAAAGTCGGACAAAAATCAAACAAAAAACAAAACAGTGCAAGTACATGGCAATAGAATAGTGTATTAATGTTTTCCTCATCATCGTCCATAAACAGCAAAAAAATATATATATCCTTGGCTCAGAATTTGTGTGGCACTCTATCCTCTGAGATTTGATGCAATGCAACCAGCGGTGGAGGAGTATCCTGATGATTTTAGCCAGTCTGTTCTTCTGGTGTCAGACGCCTGACTGATGCCGCCGTCAGCTGCGCTCACCGCTTCACCACGTCTGGCAGGCCACCCTAAACTGCTGACCAGGCTCCGGGCATGTTTCTCCGCGAGCTAGCACAACATATTGTCACCTTCTTCTCCTTCATGTTACTCCCCAGCCTCTCGCTGCTCAGATGGCAGGCTGCAGCTTGGTCAGGTTCCTCTGGTGCATGCTGTTGTGGCGCACCAGCTCGTCAGAGCGGGCAAACTTCTTCTGACAGTTGGGCCAGCGGCAAGTAAAGGGCTTCTCACCTGACAAAAAGTGGACAAACGAAGAAAAAAAAAAACAAAGAAGACAGTGCTTTAGAATAACAGGTGGTGCAGTAAAGTGCATGAGTTGAATCCAGAACAATTGAGAGGAAGAAAATAAAAGGTATACGCACTTGTTTTACCTGTATGAGTCCGAGTGTGTGTCTTAAGGTGATCTGACCGTGAGAACTTTCTCTGACAGGTCTCACACTCAAAGGGCTTCACTCCTGCAGACGTGACGGTCACAGTCACAGTGGAAAAATGTCAAGAGGAAGGGTGGGGAGTCAGAGTGTGAATGCACAATTAGATGGAGCAATCACTGTCCGACACTGGCTGCGGTGCGAACAGCATGGTTATGATTTGAAAACAAAACAATGTCCTTGTATTTTATGACTTGAAGGGATTTATGTTGTTCACACTGCAGCCTGAAGTGACCCAATTCCGACTTTTTGGCAATTCCGATATTTCTGCCGGCCCGTTCACACTGCCAGTAAATGCGACATGTATGTGTTCTGCAGTCTGAACGGGCAAATGACCTGAAAGTGTCCCGCATGCGCAGTAGAGGGCGCAATAGCGTCAGCCTTCTCTGTGTTCTGCCAACCGCCATAAAAAGAAGAAGAGCTCAGTGTTTGAGGAAGTAAACATGGAGGCTAACGGTGGAGCTTAGCTTATATATTTGAANATATTTGAAGTTGTTGTCCAACCGGAGCAACATATTAACAACTTAATCCTCATATAGTCGTCATGGTTGTTGTTTTTCATCCCGCTTGCTCGTATCAGGACTCAGAATAGTGAGATTTGTTCAGAATCAGTGACATTCAGTTAGGATGAATGAGACCTAGACATTATGGTTGCATTTGAATCGGATACGTATCGGATATGGATCACATTTGACCTGAGCTGTTCACACTGCCATGAAAAGATTGGATACAGGTCGCATTACGTCAAAAAAATTGGAATTGGGTCACTTCAGGCTGCAGTGTGAACACACCCATATATAAGTCAGAAAGGGACAAAAATATATTTATTTCTTGTGTACTCTTCATATTTAATGATATAATACTCAAACTTATACAATACATTACTATTATATTAATAGCAATTAATAGTAATTCATGATAGAAATCTCACAGTAATTAGTAACAGTAGGGTTTTATTTACCACAAAGTGGAGACACCTTATGTGTGTGCGTAGAAACTTCTTATTTTAACAGGTTTCTGCCTCCAGTCATGATACAGATTGGAGGCAATATGAAAAACAGGTTAAGTGAACGTACCTGTGTGTCTGCGTTGGTGTCTCTTTAGCTGATCTGAGCGAGAGAACCTGCGGCCACAATCCGTGAAATCACACCGGTAAGGCCTTTCTCCTGTAAAACAACCCCCAACGGCACTGACATTAGCATTTCTTTACCCCTTTTGGTGGCCCAAATGTGCAAGAATCAACTTAGATATTTTTGTAGCGCTCACCTGAATGTTTTCGGCCATGCATCTGCAGATGCGACTGCTTGAAGTATCTCTTGTTGCAGCCGGGATGAGTGCACACGAAAGGGCGCTTCTCGTTGGCCTCCGCAGACTTTGCCGCAGCAGGAGCAATGCCTGGTACCCGTCTGACATCCTTGGAAAGACAGAAAAACACAGCAGAGGTACAGGTTAAGTAATTTGCTTATTTACTACAAGTGTGTATGCGTATGCGTTTTGGTTATCTGTCTGACCTGGAGTCCTTTGAAAACGCCGTGAGTGTGAATGTGGTACTGGGCGCTGACCAGCATGGGAGGGGCCGGAGGTGGAGGATCACTGTCATAACTCATCGCATGACTGCTGGCAAGGGCAGATTAATAAAATGCAAGCAAGTGAGCTGGATGTGAGGTTTCGGAAAAAACTAAAACAAAGCAAAAAAAAAAAAAAAGCTTCTAAACTGTAACATAAACTGCAACAAACTTATCTGGCAGCGTTTAAATACATTTCCGTTACATGAAACAGAAACATGTTATGTCGCGTCATGTGAGCTGCGCTTGACTAAACCACATCTGAGTCAGAATATGATTGTGTTTGATCATCGTATAATCATTTGTACATAAAGATACATTTGACTGAAAAGACAAATGTATCCTTTAGTCTTCATAATACTTGAAACATTCAAAGGTAAAACTAATCAAATATGAAATACCCAGATAAAGTCACTAAGT
>CAEGAF010110302.1:0-12559 GCA_903067075.1 Micropoecilia bifurca | reverse complement strand
CCACCCAATACTGAGGACTACAGCACTAATCATAAGCTAACACTAAAGAGCTATAACAAGATGGTATTTAGTAAAGGTTAATGCTAAAGTTATAACAGGATGATATTTAGCAGAAGCTATTGCTAAAGATGTATAACAAAATTTAGCAAAAGCTAATGCTGAAGCAGTATAAGATGGTATTTAGCACAAGCCAATGTTAAAGAGGTACAACTAGACGGTATCTAGCAGAAGCTAATGCTATGACAGCATGGTACTTAGAAGAAGCTAATGCTAAATGCTTGTAGTTAAATTTTAAACCATCAATTATAAGTGCAAAATGTCTCCAAGCAGCGTATGAACTCCTGCCTGGCTGATCACGAAAGTCTTGTTGCCGACGGCTACGACAACTGCCGCAGGACCCCAGTACAACTGATGCTGTCACTTAAAACAACTTCACACTCACTTTCTGGTTGATGGACAAGAAGTTGACATACAATTCCTCCATTGGCAGCAGGAAGACCAGGGCGTTGCCGTGGTTACCGATACGTGCCGTTCTCCCGCATCGATGCACAAAAGCGCTGACGGAAAAAAAAAAAAAACGGCTGAGCAGACAGGAAAAATGGTCGGAGCCTCGTGGTTAGAAAACTAATAGTGTTTTAATGTTTAAGCTAACAGGACAATTCATTCTGCAATGTATTCATCCGCCAAAACAAATAGTCCCTAACCTCAAAGCACAACCTTTTGTTTGTATGTTTTTAAACTAATTGCACCAACCTGGCGCTGCTGGGGGGATCGTACTGCAGGACCCAGTTCACGTCGGGGATGTCGATGCCTCTGGCCATGACGTCGGTGCAGACCAAGATCCCACTGCAACGTCACAACACTGTTACAAACAAACATGTGATGGTACAGATTTACTGTAGGGGGGCTTCACCTCTTTAAGGCCCTGAAGTCTGAAAAAATACTGCTGCGCTTATTTTTCATCTTGCCGTGGATACAGTGGATGGTGACCTTCTTGACCAGCGACTCCAGGGCTCGACCGAAGAACTCCACACAGGCACAGGTGCTTTAGAAACACAAAGAAAACAAGAAGAGAAAATATGTGCAAACATTACCAGGAACAGAACAAACTAAAGAAGTGAACCCTTATTGAATCCTACTAAATATGGCACCTGTTGACGTGGTAATTATCAGAAATTGGTCATTAAAAACATGTCTGTTCAAATTACTGTGCTAAAGAATGTACAAATAATACCAATAATTATAATAATGACTATAAATGATAACCGGACATTCAGCATTGGAATAATTGCCAACACCGTGACAATGTATACCATAAAGTATGCTTCATAATCTGTCTTATATAAAATAAAAAACAAATGATGACAATAATGAAAGTAAAATACTAATAATAATCTACTAACAATGATAATAGTAAAACAGAAGGAAGGAGGAAGACTACTGCTAAGTAGTGTATTCATATCAAGTGGTTTCTCAAATTCAAAAACTGATTAAACTGTGTATCTGTACGACGGCTGCAACTAGCAACTGTTTTAGTAACCAATTAAACATACAAAATAAAACACTACAACCAGAAATAATTAATTAAACGGAAACAAAAACCACAAATAACTATAAACTCAATCAAACCTGAAGAAGACCAGCTGCTTCTCATGCTTGTGTTGCCTTAGAAACGCCACCAGGTTGTTGAACTTGTCCTCTGCTCTGCAAATCTGAAAGGACAACACACACACACGTCTTTAGTCGTTGCCGTCTTCGCCTTGTCGGCTGAACGACGGGCCGTTCGCTCCGTCACCCACGGTGTAGTAGTTGGAGAGGCGGGCCGGGGTCTTCTGGGTGGCCGAGGCAGCCTGACCCTTCTCTTTGACGGTGATGCGGACGGGGTTCCTGAGGCCGGCCCTCACCAGCTTCTCCAGCTCCTGAGTCTGGGTGGCTGAGAACAGGCCCGTCCGTCTCTGTTTGGGCAGGTAGCTCAGGATGCTGTTCAGGCTGCACACATGGGAGAGAGTCGGGTGAAATACACAACATCTAAACCTGGAGCAGCCTGATGGGCTGCGAGCAGATTTAGTCCAAAACCAAGAGAATATGATCAAGAAAACTACATCCACACTGTATTGTAAAGTACCTGGCCTCAAAGCCCATGTCAAGCAGCCTGTCGGCCTCATCCAGAACCAGAACATCCAGGCTCCGCACCGCGCTGGCCAGTTCCAGCCCCTCTGACTTCCTCCTGAACATGTCCTCCAGGCGGCCGGGCGTCGCAATCACAATGTTGCCGCTGAAAAGAAACGCAAAACGGACGTAACAGCCTGATGATCACTTTCTAACATGTTCCCACCCAATACTGAGGACTACAGCACTAATCATAAGCTAACACTAAAGAGCTATAACAAGATGGTATTTAGTAAAGGTTAATGCTAAAGTTATAACAGGATGATATTTAGCAGAAGCTATTGCTAAAGATGTATAACAAAATTTAGCAAAAGCTAATGCTGAAGCAGTATAAGATGGTATTTAGCACAAGCCAATGTTAAAGAGGTACAACTAGACGGTATCTAGCAGAAGCTAATGCTATGACAGCATGGTACTTAGAAGAAGCTAGTGCTATGACAGCATGGTATTTAGAAGAAGCTAATGCTATGACAGCATGGTATTTAGAAGAAGCTAATGCTATGACAGCATGGTATTTAGAAGAAGCTAATGCTAAAGCACTACAATAAGATGGTATTTAGTGGAAGCTAATCCAGTAAAGGCTGTTACAACACAGACTATCACTCTCAACACCGTCAGCAGGTACAGGTAGGTGTGTATCAGGACACACACCTACCTGTACGGTTGCTCTTGAGAAAGTGATTCTTTGGAACAAATGTTTTCAATGTTAGCAAAATTAGCTCGCTATTAATGGATTAATGGCGTAGCCACCACCGGGATACAGCTTTCATTTTTTATAAAAACAAAAAAGTATCATTATTTATTTATTTATTGGGTTATTTATTAAAATGAAAACTTTACTCAGATGCATTTTTTCAAATGATGAAGTCGAACAGAAGAAAGCGATGCAGCTGTTCAACCCCTTACAAACAGAGGGAGTCTATTTACTGCCAGCTCTTCATCCGTCACATACCCATGATCTTTAAACCTCTCCACGTCTTCTGCTGGGTTGCTGCCACCAATCAGCAAAATCTGCCTGAGAATCAAAAGGTAAAATTGATTATTGAGTGTAAATTGATTTTAAAAATGCTTGTAGTTAAATCTGCCTGCTCAGATTGAAACAATTCCAATCATTTTTTTTATACTCACGTAAACTCTGGAAACTTCTGGATAAACCTTCCCATCACCTCACTGATCTGCAGGGCCAGTTCCCGTGTGGGAGTGATCACCAGAGCACCGACCTGCACGAGACACATGAATGTTTCAGCAGATCCGACACGACAGCAAATCTCTCAGCATCCAAAAAAATAATCAGAATAATACTGCAAAGACTAAAGCAGCCATGTTTTTTTTGCTTTGGTGTCATGGTTACCTGCTTCTTCTTGAGTTTGTCCTCGCGCTTCAGCAGCAGCTCTATAATAGGAATGACAAAAGCCAAAGTCTTCCCACTGCCGGTGACCTGAAGCAAAACAGCAAACACCTTAAGAAACGATCGGTTGTCATGACAGCACAACTTCCTGATCTTTTCCAAATAACTCTTTTTGCATAATTGTGTTAATTACAACCTCTCTGTATCCTCAGTTTTGATCATCTATCATATTTAATATCTGCTGTTGGAGCCAAGCTGTATATTCATTCAGCCCCCAGCAGAGGGAGCCAAATACATATGTTAAATATAGCTACTTCAAAGCCCTTATACCTGAACTGAATTCATCTGATTGGATACAGAGCGTCTACAAGCTAATGTTAATGTTCTACATGTTAATGGCGCCCCCTATGTGGCTTGTTTTAAACTACACACAAAATCTTTATCCGTTTCATTCAGAAGTGACTTTCTCATTGCCACTCTTTCACCAAAGCTAAAAATGTGCACAAACTAATATTTTATGTGATGAAAGTTTCTCCCACCTGAGCTATAAATATTTGCAGTTCTTCCAGAGTTACCCTGTAGGTCTGAGGTCTTTAAACAACAGAATTTATTTATTACTAATTACTGCTGAACTCTATTCAATAACTACATTACTTGCTATCACTGTAAATGTGTGAGTAAAACCTACAATAAATAAACAACACCTGTTTATTTATTGGTCCGTCTGGGGGGCAGCAAATGTTATGGTCATTTTGTCCAGAACAACCAGAGGGGATGGAAGGTGTTGTTGCATAATGGAAACTCTGTGTATAAAGATTTTTTTAATAAGATGGTACCCTAAAAATATGAATTGGTCTGATGGATGGAAAACCAACACTTTTACTTTTTTCATCCTACATAAAAAGTTTCACTCTTTGTCCTGGTTGGATACCATAAACCATTTCCATCACACTGACTTTTTTCATTCAGATTTCATTTGTAGGAAGGAATAATCTTCATCACATGATTGTTCCAACTTTTTCTCCTAATGAAAATGTGATTAAAATGCTCCGATCATCAGATATATTTCTATTCATGACAGCGCATGGCAGATATCCAGATTGTTTTGTACCTTGAACTTATTCTTTTGTCATTTTTGTAACTAGTTCAACTCAAGATAAACACATTTGACCGTTCAACGTTTCCTGGATCACATTAGTTTGGATTTCTTCGTGACCCAGAATCAATTCGTCACCAGATCCTACTAGTCCAGAGTTCGACGTCTTGCTCCGCTTCAGCTTTTTTTAAAGAACTTGTTGCAGAGACACTCACCGCCTCAGCAGCCACGTCTTTATGGTTCATGAACAGAGGAATACAAGCAGACTGTAATTAGAAAAGATCCATCAGTCACACAGGTGGAGTTTATGGGTTGAAACAAGGATTTAAGGTTTAAAAGTTACCTGTACAGGTGTCATGTAAGTAAATTTCATTTCCTCAAGTGTTTGTAAAATCTTCTCGTTTAGTTGAACAGGTAAGCTGTCCCACGTCCCGTCTGTAATGTTTTCCATGTTGGAAGGTAGCAGCAGAACGCTAACGCTGTTAGCACATGGTCAGCCTTTCTGCACGATGGACCTTCTTCCGCTGCGTTCCGTAGTTGTTTACACGCCGGGGAGAAACTGAAGCCGACTCGCAGGTTTTGGTTCCGCTTTCCGTTCCATGTGTTCTTTCTTCTTCTTTTGTGTTTTATTGGCGAATGGCAACCAACCTAAAGTGCATTTACCGCCACCTACTGGACTGGAGTGTGGTCATAAACACACATATGTATGCACATGCATACACACATACCCACTCACATACTTTTAAAAACGATTAAATTACTTAGTCGTTTTTAAAAATCCAATGAATTGATTTCAGATAGATTTTGATTCATTTCTTAAAAGATTTATCAGAAAATTCCTTTTCCTCTCTGTTTTGTATTGACTTTAAATGCTGACGTTCCTATGAATATTTATTCCATTCTAATGAAATGTTCCACTGTTTCTGTGTGATTGCAATAACTTCAAGTCTCCGTTTCATGTTTGCCTTTATAAAAAAGAGAACTATTAAGTCCTGTATGGCCAATTCTAAGTTGTGATATGTTTACTTCTTCTTTCTGGCTTCCCCTTTTTTACTTACATTCTAACTTTTATTTGGGTTTTACACAATCATTTAACTTCTACATAGTCTGCTATAAAAGCCAAACTGCTTCCTGTTGATACAGGGATGCTGATAGAACCGACTCCATGATCCTGGACTGTTTTTGTTTGATTAAAGTTATTGGGATTATGCTGTTACGGATGAAACTATTCTGTGTCTTTCTATGCCGTGTCTTTGCTGCATGCTTACTTAACCAAATCACATCAGACTGACAGTGACACATAAACAAAATGGAACTGATTAGGATGAAGACCCAATGCAGATTGTATCTCTACTACATGTTTCCAGCTAAATCACATAAAAGAAATCCAGAAATCTAAAAATAAATGTACAGCTTTGAAGTCAAATGTGACCGGTGGATTTCTGTGTTGTGTGGTAATCAGACAAACCACAAGACATCAAGTCTGGCTTTGGAGGCGGTCCGTTTATTTAATCTGTCAATCGGGAGATATTAGCATTAGCACCTAGCATGTGCTTCAGTTCTCCAACCTGATCTATGCAAAATAATAGTTAGCATGCATCACATGAAGTTTACCCGAGTGTGATCCTAAGTTAATATGGAATAATTATTTTTATTTTCTATGGTTATCCTTTTCTTTTATTTAGCTGTTTTCCACTCGATGCTACATGTTTTACAATTACAACACCAAGAAGAAAAACAAACTGATATTTTTATGGAAGTTCATTTTCATTTGCATATGTCAAATTCTTGTCGGGTTTTAATAAATTTGTACTAATGTTCAACTTTTGCAGCAGTGGTCAGAGAGATCCATTCCGAAAACGGTGTCATAATTTTCTTCCTTGTAGAAATCGGAGTCTGGGAGAAGACAGTCATAGAAGACTTCAGTGTGACGTTTCCACGGTCGGTGATGATTTGGGTTGTCACATCATCTGCACTGTTGGTCAAATTTTAGTTTCCTAAAGTCCGCAGTCATCCTTTTCTTGTTGATTGTCGCCATTTTAGAAAATTGAGGGGAACGAGTCACACTGGCTGCTGCCCTCTGGTGGGTAAATCAAGAGCAGCATTTAGTGTGTAAACTATGCAGGTAACAGTTCTGCTGCCCAATGTATTAATTCTACGTTCGGACCAGACGTTATTGATTTTATGACAGAGGCTGCGGGCCGGATGAAATTTGACCACGGGCCGCATTTGGCCCCCGGGCCAGACTTTGGACATGCCTGGCTTACACACATTATAATATTATATAAATTTAACTAAAGACATTTTTAAAATTGTTTTATGATTTTTTTTTGTTTGTTTTTCAAATGCTTTCTACATGGTCAACGTGATAACGTAATATCGACGACGACGTATCTCCTGCGTCTACGGCGATAGTAGCCGACTGCGCCTCCTTCGCCTGTAGTGGCGGCTCTTCCTACGTCTGTAGGAGGAGCATCGTCTGCGACGTCGCCTAGGTACCATGGAAACAATTTTGCGCTAATTCTGCACAGGCTGCTACTGTGATGTCATTGATGACATCACAGGATGCTACTGTGATGTCATCGATGACATCACAGGCTGCTACTTCAGAAGTCCTTGAATAACACAGCTCTTAGCTTAGCGTAGCATTGTTACCATGGTACGTAGGCGACGTCGCAGACGACGCTCCTCCTACAGACGTAGGAAGAGCGGCAACTACAGACGAAGGAGGCGCAGAAGCGGCTGAGATACGTCGTCGCCGTTATTACGTTATCACGTTATTACGTTGACCATGTAGCAAGCATTTGAAAATTTTAAAAATGTCTTTACATAAATTTATATAATATTATAATGTGTGTAAGCCAGGCATGTCCGAAGTACATTGCTAAAAGTATACTAAAGTATATTAAAATTTAGTATACTAAAGCATACTGTCAATTTCCCCCCCAATGCGCCGGATCGGTTCTGTACGGATCCACCGTCTCTTTCCATCTGCGGAAGAAGATCCGGTTCCACCGACTCTGACTCCACAGACGCCAGTCCAGCCACCGACTCAGTCACGGTTAAAGGTTCTGGCGGGATCGTGGTGCCGGTGTTAGCATAGCTAAGGGTTTGTGGAGCGGAGGATGATGATGTTTCTGCTCCATCTCCGCTAACAGGTTTAAAAAAGCCTGTCAGTTTAGGCATTTTGTTTGTCGCCTCTTTGTCGCGATGCTCTTTTTCTCTTCCTTCTTTTCTGCGCTCTGCTGTCATATTTTCTGTTGTCCGCCATTGTAAAATAATATTCCCTTGACGCTCCTCCCCAATGCGTAAGATGCGTCAAAAGTGGACCAATAACAAGCAAGCATTCAAGATGGACATTTGCCAGAACAAATTGGAACATTTTTTATCGGTGCTGTCAAAATCATCGTTGTCATTGATTAAATTCTGACACTATCCATTCACCAAAACATAAAACATCCTTCGGGGCCCCCGAAATGCCGGGGCCCCGACCTGCAGCCCCGGTCAGCCCCTGCTAAAATCCGGCCCAGGTTTTGAGGGTGATTTCTGTTGGCAAATGTTCGAATGTGCCTCGGCCTGATACATGGTAGTTGTTGCTAGCGTGGCTAACACGATTACAGTTTAGTAAAAAGCCTTTTCAGGTAAAATAAAATCTTTAATGTATGTCAGATACGGTACACATTGCATATTGATCTGTTCAGCTAACGTAAGACTGTAACAGACAGGATTCAAGGTGTAGAAGTTGTATCGGTGCTGCCATTATGCTGTACTTGGCTAAAAGGTTTTCATAATGGATGTGTTTATTATTGACTTTCTTTTTTCATTCACTAAACACAGAGAAAGCAAAGCGATAATACTTACACCAGTAGAAAATCCTTTGTTCTTATTGATCCTAAGACGGTTGAGTTGCAAATGCGGTCATACACAAGCTTTAATCCAAGCAAGGCTTTCCGTTTCAGATTTTGGAAATCTGTGAATTTTAGTTCCACAAACACGATCAGGATACCTGACATCGCCTGTACAGATTCCCCACTGACGGAGAAACATTTATTTTCGAGTCCTGACGCAAAAACTTTCTGTCGGTCTGCTAATCCACAATGTATATTAGCATGAGTTTGTGAGATGGTAACCCACTGATAGCTGCGCTGTGACGTAAAATGGGCATTAGCCAATGAAATGAGGGCCCTGTGGTAAGGTCCATACTTGGTCGGGAATCCTTCTGCAGAAATAACTACTTCAATGTGTTGTGGCATGGAAGCAATCAGCCTGTGACACTGCTGAGGTGTTATGGAGGCCAGGAAGCTTCGATGAGCCATAAGCTCATCGAGAGTGTTGGGTCTGGCGTCTTGTTGGAAGCTCCGTCTTTCCATTTCTGACGCTGGATTTTCAATATCCTCAAACTTTGAAATAGCAGGCGGCTACAAACCGGGTGTTAGCCGTAGTGGCTAAGTTTTGGCTACATTCCGCTGTTGCCTTGATATCAACAGAAAAATGAAAAAAACTAAGCACTGTATGGTACCGGCTAATTACTGGACACAACGGCTCACCAAAAAACTCAGTTGTTGTACCAGTAGCTCACAGATATTTTAACTTTTGCGTCTTGTTCATGGTACAGATCTTGCAGCTTTGGCTAAAACAATAGGAGCAAACAGGACCCGGAACCAATCTCTGTGGCATAAATATAAACGGAAATACGTCACCACCTCTCGTGGCATATACCCCATTGCTATGTTTAATGGTGCAGACAGTGATGGTTTCTGACATGAGCAATATGGGCAAACACCCAGGGTGTTATCTTTTTAGGGGTGGCATGAGACCACCGCGGATTGTAGCACAAAGATGGAAGCACTTCATTTTAATATTTGTAAAATTTATTAAGTATTTAATTTAGTATTTTTATGGGAATATGGATCTTTCAGATCAATTTGAGAAGGAATTTTGATAATATTTTACATTTTATTGTGTCATGTAGCGCAGGCCACTGGTCTTGGTCTTGACTTGGTCTCGGACCCTAAAAGTCTTGGTCTTGTCTTGGTCTTGGGTTAGGTGGTGTCATGATCCGTGTTTCTGTGTGTTTATGTTTGAGTTTTCTCTGTGTGAAAACTCAAACAGAGTCCTGTCTCTGCGTCTTCCTGTTGATTGTATCCCAGCCTGTGACAATACCAATAAATTTTGCCTGTGACAGTACCTATAAACAAATAAGTACAAATGTTTTATAGAATATTTTTCCAGAAGTTAAACACACATTAGTCACATTTAGAAACTGTCTCTAAACCTTCTGCTGGATTTATTTTGAACGTCAGTGAGGAGGAACCCCTTAAACATATCATATCTTGGCTTAAATGCTTGTTTTGTTCATAAGAAAAATATTTTACATCTAACAATTAGATTTGCACCAAACAGATCAGCCAAATAATTTTATGTATAATCTCACCTTATTATTCATAAACAAAGGGGTTTATGAATCGCCCCTTTGTCAGATCTCCTGTTTACTCTTAGCACCGCAGCATAAAGGGACAGTCCACCCAAAATATTTTGCTTCTTTGATTGCATTGCAGGACCAGTTAATGTTGTTCTATCCGTTTAGTTTTGTTGCCCTCTCCTAGTCATTTTTGAGGAAATTAGCTTTTTTCCCTGTTGCGTTATTACGCATGTTGCGATAAAAAAAACATAATGAAATGAATGAATGAATGAATGTATTTGAACTTCTCTCTTTTATTTACTTCACAGTTTTTAACAAATTCTATAACTTTCTGTGTACTTCTAAACCTGCTCCTCTTGACCACAACACTGCTCTAGGAACCCGCTGTCATCAGGCGCCCTCTGGTGGATGATCTGAAAAGGAATTCAGCAGACCAACCAGCCTGGTACCCAATAATAAGTTACAATTGTTTTTTTTTTACATATTTGTTGAAACTGTCACTATGTCATGATACTGGTACGAGACACATAATATGTGAAAAAATCAAGCTCCTCTGACTACTCATAGTGCTCCCTCTGCTAACTAGAAGTAACCAATCAGAGCCCTGTAATGGTCGTGGTGCTGTCAATCATCCTTGTGTGTGTGCAACCTAAAATGAGGCTGGGTATCAAAGAAAAAACATCCTTAGAAACCAGCTCAGAACCGTTAGACAAAGCTAATAATTGATGAAAAAAATAAATTAACTATCATTTAACAATTGTGTAAATAAAAGTTGTTTTGAGGAAGAGGAAGACACTTGGTTACAGTTAGAAATAACTTATATGATTTATTGAAACAGGCTTTTGATTTAGTCCAAATCAAAAGCCTCACATCGATGTGTGAGAGTCACTGAGTGAGATGAGATTTCTGTTTCTGAAGGTTTCAGAAAATAAAACCTACTATTAATTTGGCTGCGTGAAAACATAGTTGATCTAAACAGTATTATCATCAGTATAACACAGAAATAATGAAAACAAGATTATTAATACCTTGGAATAAACTTTTCAGGAGCGACAAACAAACAAACCTAAAAACGTCTTTTCAGTTTTTACCCCAACATCCTTTGAGGAACAGTAGTAGTTCAGTGAATATTATTTGCAATTTATACCACTAGATGTCATTATAGTCACAGTCTGCACTATTTTGTAACTAATAAGATTTCCATTAAGAGCAGCAGATTTTAGGGAGCGTCTTAATCTTGTGACTCTGTGAACAATCACAGGTCATTACTGTAATCACCGTTAGAAAACACACACTGCTGCTGGCTAAAAAGAATGAAGTTAGAATCTGATTTCCAGTTTCTAATTCAGAGCTTAAATAAGCTTTGATATTCTTGACATTTTTACGGAATATGAACAGCATTTATTATTTTAGTTCACTAAAACAATAAACTTGTCTGATCAAATCTGAAGCAGCAGTTTCAGCACATATGCTTCAAAACGTATCTGCTTCCTATGTGGAAAGTCCAAAATAAATAGCTAATGAGTGCAGGAGATATAGAGGGAGGAGCATAGAGTCTCGTCTATTTCTTTATTCCCCCCCCCCAATATATATCTGTCTAATAATGTAAGTCATCTTTTCTATTATCATGTTTGATGCCATCTCTTTAACCCATCTTCCAGTTTTTGGCCCATCACAGTTTTTCCACTTTAACCACAATGCAAAATGTGTTTCAGTTGGAAAAAAAATAAACTGAAGTGTGTATTATTTTTATTCCATGGTTATCTTGTGCTTTTCTGGCCTCTTTAGTAAAACTAAACATACTAAATAGTTACACAGTAAAATAGCATTATTCCCAAGAAGTCACTATTTTTACATATCTATAAATAAATTTTCACATTAGTGTTTCTTTCTGCCTCATGGATATTCTAATGAATCATGACAGGAGTTGAAATGTATTAAACAGATGACAATCAGAAACATGCTTGGTAGGTTTGTGTGAAGCTGGGCAGAAAAAGTATGTTTTTCTCTAAATGTCGTTATCAGTGAATGACTTGGTGATTTGACTTCAGTTAGATAATTATGATTACAATAAAACGCAGGGCAAGAATTTTAGACATACAAAATATTTTTTATTTACAAACTTCAACATAACACAATGTAGCAGAAATAAAATAAATCCCTTTTTACTTTATACTATATGCAATTGATTAAAATCTTTAGATCTATTTCTTTAAATCTTTAACTGTAATCTGCATGTAACCTAACTACGAATATTATTTTCCCTTCAATAGCTAGCACAAAGTCATGATCATATTCAGTCATATTAACCCTTTCATGCATGAATTATGATCCTTTGTATCAGGATTTCTTTCCAGTTTCCAATTTTTTAAAACATTTCTCAAGGTAGAAAAAAAGGTAGAAAAAAAACATTTTGTAAAAAAAAAAAAAAAAAAAAAAAAAAAAAATATATATATATATTTGGTGTTAAAATTTATTTTTTGACAAATTAAAATGTTTTTTTTTGAATTTAAATTAGGATGAT
>CAEGAF010110282.1:0-17925 GCA_903067075.1 Micropoecilia bifurca | reverse complement strand
AAACACTTATATTTTTCTTTTGTGGGTTGGTGGTTTTTTTTTGGCTTGGTTGATTTTTTTTTATATTTTGTGAGGACTGTTTTTTTTAAAATCTAAACTTTTTTTTTTTTTTTTTTTTTTTTTTTTTTGCAATGACGGCATGAAGGCAGCAAATCAGTATGGAAGATTTTGATTGTTTTAATTTTCACCATTTGTGCAGAGAAAATCCCAACCCTAGAAATATTTACATTAATGTCATTTCCATATGTGCGCTTTTACATATTCACACATGTGTGCTTTGAGGTGCATGGGCCACCGAGAGCGTGTTTTACTGCCGCCCTGGGCATATTTACAGACAGCGACTTTAATGCAGCATAATGATTATTTTTATTCCAGGTACTTTGGCAGCGCGCTCACTATGAAAGAAATGACTCCCCATTGGTGTACTGATTACCTCTGCGACGGCCGCCACACCTGGCTCCTTTAGTTCTCCAAACTACTTACAATTATAACCTCAGTCCCCCCCCCCACTTTCATCACCACGCCTGTTCCTTAGCCTTAGTACACTTAGCATCCGTCTGTAGGCTGCGCCTTCGTCTTTGCTTCCTAATGTCAAAACACTTATCACACTCTCAAGCAGTGCACTTTTTTTGTGTACATACGCACACATACATATGTAGCTAAATATGTAACTCCACATTAAATATTTACTTTGTTAACTAAATTCTTAGTTAAAGTAACCAGCTTAGTTCCAGAATAATCTGGGCTTCCATCTGGAAGGTGTTGTAGAAGGGACAACACCGCCAAATTGCACATATACCCATAGAAGTAAGAAACACATTTATCAGGTTGTAGCTGTTATAAATAAATCCTTACATTATATTTAAGAATAAGGAGGGAACAATGTCAGACAGAAATAAAAGAAGGAAGGTTAATCAATTTATGGGGCAATGTGATTTTACAATCGTCTCAGCATAACAACAGCAACAAAAAAACAACTTAAGAGCCTTGGAGTGATCAGAAGTGTCCAACATATCCAAAATATTAAGTGTTTTTATTAAGAAAATTAAAAGTTACTGGTGATAAAAGAGTTTAAGCAGGCAGTACGTTGCCCAACTTCGTTTAACGTTACAATTTAAATCTGATTTCCCCTCCAGTCTGAACCGCTGAAACGAGGCAGGATGGATCAATGCCTTCATGTTGTTTACAACAAATTCTGGCCCTACCATCTGAATGCTGCTGCTAAAATGGAGACTCGTCGATTCAGGCAGTTTTTATAATTTGTTACTGTTCAATTTCAGTGAGTCAGTGTGGATTGCCTCCCTCTCCTGTTGTAGGAGCGGCACCTGCTACCATCAGCCATGCTTACCATCAACCATGCTTACTATCAACCATACCGTTGATGGTATTCTGCTTACCATGGTTGTGATGGGTGGGTTGTTTGAGCTTCTTTTGGACGATTCTCTGCAAACAAGTCAGTGTCAGAGCTAAGATCTGCAGCTAAGATCTCAAAAGGCTTTCACGGAGGGATGAGTTCCTCACTTCTGAGAAGATTTTTTTGAGACTTGGTGGATGTAAATACTAGAAAGTCCAAAACATGGGTTTGTTTATTAGCTTTATTCAAACTAAATCATGAATTAGTCTACTTCAAAACAGACTAAATGTTTATTTTCATTCCTAAAGGGTAAACCTCAGACTGCTGCCTCCTTGCAGGAACTGCACTGTTTTGTTTATAATGGTTGAGATGAATGAGGCTTCCCTAAATATCAGTATATCACTAACCTGTAGGAATGGAACGATATTACAATACTGTACGTAGCCGCAGAGAAGTAACAGAAAAAAGAAAGTTAGACAACAGAATAAAGCAGTAAAGGTCATTTTCTAATTACTTTTTGTCTCTTCTGACCTCAGATTACAATGGCACGTCAACACCTTTTTTGTTTCCCATTTTCCTGTCTATGATTACAAGATCAAGCCATCCTCCTTTGTTTAAGACTCTTGATCTCCCTCATTTGTCTTGTTCCAGCTTCAAGAGTTTTTTCTTTCTTAAACTTTCGCTCCTGTTCACTTGTAGAAGAACCGGAGCTGTTAAATAACATTATTACCACAGAGCTGCTGCTATTTTGAGCTTTCTGCACTTGACTTGAATTTGGGCTTTTAGATTTACTGTGATATATATTTAATGCTACTCTGTCCATAATTCCCCAATTTTAAAGTCTTCCTAATTACTCAATATTTATTGGACAGATTTTGGAGGGTTCATTTCAGTCACTCCTTACGATGCATGAGCTTCTGTTCCACTCATGACTGAAAACACATAAGACAAGAAACCTAAATGTCTCAGCATTCCTTCTTAGCCTTGACACAACATCTTTATTGACGAGTTACTTGTAGAAATAACAATGGCAGCTTCCCTAACACTTTATGCATATCTTTAATAAATGGTTTGTCTTGTCAAACTCATTATGGCTCAACACCGTGGAGATAAATTCCTGTTTAAAGATAATAATAGCAGACCCCGTAGTGTTTTGGAACCTGGTCCATTTTTTAAAGCAACAAAGCCGATGGCCAGCCAAAACATTTTAAGCTGAGTACATAAGTCATGCAGCCTTAAATGGTCATCTCTGCTTGTTCCCACAGTTTTAAAGCTGTTTGTGAAAAGCTGCTGATGGCCCAGACAGCAGGCAGATGTGGATGAGCTGGGTTTCATGGTAAAAGTTACATAACAATGGAAATGGGTTGTTGTTTGTGCCTGTTTGATGTGCACACGCCAATTTTACAGCTCAAAGACTGTGAAACGCCTCGATGAACTCATGTAGCAACCTTACAACAAGAAACTTGTGATTTTATGTGATGAATCGACCATCGTAGGTCAAACTTATCAGCATTTCCTGTTGTGGATATTAGCTTTGCAAAATCAGAAAGCTGAATGAAGAGACTGAATGAGACTGAATGAAGAGAATTTGTGAACATCCTTTTTTTTTACCTCTTGTTTTCAATTACATTTAAGTCTGGATGCTGACTGGGCCAGTCTAACATGTACATATGGTCCAAACTATTCCACTGTACCACTGGCCACAGGTTTAAAGTTTCCTGCTGGAATGTGAACCGTTGTTTCGATCCCGAGTCTTTGAAAGCCTCTGACAGGTCTTGTTCCTGTATTACTTTCAACCATTGTGCGGATATTTCATTTTCGCATGCTTTTTTTAAATTTTCATCCATTCTGATTGGCTTCTTGGTCTTTTGTTGAAGAGAAGTATCCAGCACGAACATTGTGTGTTCAATTTTGTATCTGATCAGAGTAACCTGCCTTTCCTCCAAGATTGTTTTTCCTCTCTCCTCTCTTCCACAAAGGTTAGATTTCTTTCAGTGCATCATTAATAAGTGTCCTGTTGTTGACAGATTCTCTAACCTGAACTGTGGATCTCTGCAGCTCCTCCAGAATTGCCATTGACCTCCTGGCTGGTTCTCATAATTAACTGTCTTGTTGCACAACCTATCAGTTATGGAATATTCTTATAATTTTTGAATGGAGGAAGGTAGACTATTTACTTAGACAGTCGATGTCACTGGATTTAATTTAGGGATATTAGAGTAAAAGGAAAAGAATACAACCATACTAAAGAACTTTTGGTCCAGATTCTCCACAGCCAAAACTGTTTGGAGGTAATGATTTGCTCCTTAGAAAATTGATATGAGTGTATCTCTGTGTGGATTTGATGCGTTCCGCCGAATGAGCTGTGCAGCCGCAGTTAGACGGCCTGGAGGTCAGCGCATGGGCGTGCAAGCTGCCCTGCTGCCGTTTGGGGTTAATAACTGTGAGAGGACTGAAAAAAATCACAAAAATCCACCTCGTGTACTTAGCAACAACTGCACTGCGTGAACTTCCAACCTCGATTCGTCTGTCTGGATGTAAGCCCCTCAGATCAGTTATTTATATCTGTTATGATTAAGTTCAGTGGATAAATAGGGCAGCACATCTGCTTCGTTGTTGACTGGATGTTTGAAGTTGTTGCTCTAGCTTTGTTTTGCCAGTCCACGGGTATGCAAAATCCCGATTTTTAAGAAAGCCAGACGGTTTGTTAATACACTACATGTGCCGGTCCCTTCATGTGTCCCGTCCAACCGAGCCTGATCACATCTTCAGTGTGAAAATTGACATTTGGAATAGAGATGGACTACGGCGGACAGCTCTGCACTCTGTTGCCTCCTGAAAAGGTCAGCTCGCTCTGAAGGATTGTGTGCTTCCAGCCGTCGCTCGGCGAGTTACAGAGAAACAGGAGACTTCGGCTGCTCGCTTTGTGTTTTTCTTGTTACGCCGCTTTGTGTTGCTTTGGCCGATCACCCGGGGTGTCCGTTTCCCCGTGAGAAAAGCAGCCGCTGGACCCAACCGAGCCGCTCTCCTCTTTTGCCGAACGGTTCTGCTGGATGCTGTAATCTCTTCAGTGCATGGCCAGATTACTGTCTGCTCCATATTGTCTGGTGGCGGGCCTCGAGATCCACGGGGGAGGGAGGCTCCGCTCTGATCTGCTGCTACATGAGGAAGATTACCTTTTTATTAATGTACCCATCTGGACATGAGCTGTGTTTGGTTGTTTGCCGCCTCCATTTTCAGAAGGAACTGTAAAAAATCTTGTAAGATTTAACTCTGGGTAGATCCAAGCTGAGATAAGGCATGTGTGTTATATCCAAAGAGCGGTCAATCAGAGGACAGAGTCATGCAGTGGGCTGCTGAGATGATGCTCGTGTTTTAGTGTGGAATTATTTCTCTAACACAATAAATTGTTGTGTAATTTTTGTCCGAAGTTATTTTTGAGAATTCCCAATAAAGAAATTTCAGTATTCATTGGGGCCTGGCACCCCCACATGCCCCTCACACACACACACCTCCACACACGTGCGCACACACACACACTCCCACCCACCCTTCCATGCGTCTTCCTCTCCGTCTCCTTCTGTCTCCTGTGCTCTCCATGCAGAAATGATTTCCATTCCTGCTGAATTAATGAGGTTCTGCTGAACTGAAAAAAGGCAAGGGAAATGTGTACACACACACACACACACACACACACACACACACACACACACACACACACACACACACACACACACACACACACACAAGCAAAGGCACATAAAGAGGGAAACTCTCTCTTTTTCTCTCTCTCTCTCTCACACACACACGCAGGCTGCATGTCCACAGCCTTGTTTCAGTCTGCATTCACACTCACTGAAGCTTGGCCACTTTTTCTCTGTTTCAAAGCACAAACACTGTGTTGTTTTGTTTTAATGTAACTTTCTAGTAATGAGGTTTGGAAGGAGCTGGACCAAAATCTGAGCAGAATCTATCACATCGTCACACCGCTGCATGTCTGCATTATGTATGACTTGTAGGGATGCACAACTATAAGTACTTAACACTGCAGCATTTCTTTTGTGCACGTTTGATAATGTGGGTATGTAATGTGATCTGTGACAGGCTGCAAGAGATTTTTTTGCGACATGTTGGAAAAAAATCTACAGAGATGGAAAACAAAGCACCACGGCTACTGAATTTACCCTGGTTTGACCCAAATGTGACAGCATTTACCTGGTAATGGTATTTTATCTCATGCTGTACTATGCAGACACTCTGTGTGTCATGGTAAAGACTCACTCACTGTGGCATGCCGAATGCTTGGAGTGGCTCAGCCGGTTGGGTCAGTCGTTTTCCGATTTCCTGATCAAATCAATCACTCAGGGCACTAATGGACTCATTGATGCAACCTCAGTGTCAGCCCCAGACAATTCATTGATTTGATATCTTTTTATTGGTTTTTTTGGTTGCTTTGCTTCACATTATTATTTCTAAATATGATGATATCCGATTTTCTATCGACTTAATTTAATGTCATCAATATGAGTGAGCTTCCTTTCATAAACTACGGCTCCAACTAAACTTTGAGTTGACTCAACCTTAATGGATCGACTATTTAAAGTGTTGTTAAAACTTTTCTGGAAACATTTCAGCAAAGACAAAATATTTAAGTTGATATTAATGGCAGTGAAGTTAAGCTCTACCAACGTCTTTACACTTTAAAGAATAGTTCTAATATATTTTTGCTCAGAATACCAAATCAGGGGGTGGCAGCATCATGGTTTGGGTGTTTTGTGGTAGGAAGGACTATTTTCGCTTCATAAAGTCTTGAGGAAAAATATTAAATGGAAAATATTGAAGGAACAACTTAAGACATCAACCAGGAAGTTTAAGGTTGATCACAAATGAGTCAACCAAATGAACATTAACTTGAACATACCACCAGATTAGTAAATCTACATTGTGAAGTGTAGATCTATGTTCTATAGAAAATGCGTGGACTGAGGTGCAGTTAAACCTGTTCGACCCCAGCATATTTTAAAATAACAAAATAAAGAAAATTGCCTGACAAAAGGTTTAGGTTATTATGTATAATATTCAGCGATACACTATCCAGTTCTAAAGTAGTAAATTTAGGTGAGAAATGGGCTAGAGTTGCCCTAAAGCCACAGCATTTTTTTCCTTTTACTGAATGTTTGATCCTTTGTTTGTTTAATTCTGTATTTCTATAGAGGACCACATGCAGAGTGAAGGGAGTTTTTTTCAGACAAATTATTTGATTTGCAATGTTATTCCCTGCAAATAGTTGTCCTAGTAACACCCATCTTGTTTATGCACCGTGTTTTAAGCTAAAGTCAGGGTTTGCGAATGGTCTTTATGCTTCCAATCTCTCACCTGTATTGATAGCTGGAGCTCCAAACAGTGTTTATAGCTTCAGCACAAGTGTATAGAACCGGTGCTAGGCAAGTAATTGGGCAAACTGGAACCTGTTTGGTGGAAAAGTCCCTTCTGGAGCTCAAATAAATCCACATGTGGCTTTTCAGAGTTGCACAACCATAAAGCCATACTCACTAACATAAATCAGGCACCAGGGCTGGCCCCAGCCGCCATGGAAACACTCCAATGTGTGTATTAAACATTACAGCACTTTGGGATTGTTGATGTTCTCCACTTTATGCTCTTGAATACACAGAACCCCATTCAGAGGTTGGGTGTCTCCCTCTCGTGAATCAATCTCCACTCGGTGATCCTCATTTTCATTGACTGAAAAGCTCTGTGTAAAGAGCCCAACAAACCCTCGGCGCCTGAAAACCGACGACGGCTAGCTCGAGTCGGCCTTGTTCATTATGAACACAGACAGTTGCAATAGGCACATGAAGGAGGATGCAGTCAAAGGCATGTAATTGCGGTGCGTGCAGCTGTTGTTATTCGCCAGCCTGCGCGCTTCTCCTTCTCCGAGGCTCCGTCAAGAATCATCTGAACAAAGACGAGTAGAAAGCGCCGGGAGATTTTTGGTCAGATTCCTTCACTTTGAGCTGATCTTAGCTTTATTGTGGAGTCTTCAGGTGTGCTGCAGACACATAAACATAAGATCCGACTGTATGCTGGGGTATTTTTCTTCCGCTCATGGTTCTTTTTCCACCTTTTCTTCTTCTTCATTAAATGCACATGATCATACACATTCATCTCAGAACTCTGCACAAGCAACTGTTCCTCTCCTCGCTCGCTGCTATCTCGGTGTCTTTCTTCCCCATTTATCATCACACAAGCTTAAAAAAAACAGTTCCTATGTTTTCTTTTTTTGTGTTCCCTTTCCTTTACTTGGTCATTTCTTTGTCGCCCTCTTTCTGTTCTGATCCTAGGCAACCAGTCAGCAGTCAATAATCTGTTAAATAGCATTGATCTCCACCATTTAGTTTCCTGGCCGGCTACTTAGGTTGTAAAGCTGATCAATGGCTCTGAATGGGAACCACCAAGATAGACGATTGACTGCTGGGACGCGCTCTGCAATCATATCATTTGTCTTCATTTGCTGTTCAATTATTTGTGGTAATGGCTGCTGTCAAAAAAACGGCCGCATGCTGGTCTCGCAATGGCACGCCAAGTCTGAGAGTGCCAGCGTGCCACGCTCACCTTCCTCCTTTTGTCTCACCCACGCTGGAGAGACAGGGCGGAAAAGACATTATATAATAAACAGCATGAGGTGGAGCCATATCACATGTCAGAAGCATCGCATCAGGTTCCTGTGTGTGTGTGTGCGTGTGCGTGTGTGTGTGTGTTAGAGGAGAGAGCACACACACTGACCTCATAGAGTGTGACCTATGAGTGCATACAGATGGTGCCCATGGATGGATGTGTATATGAAGTCTGACCCAGACTGGATTTCCTCTTCCCCAGAGCCCCTTCCTGAATTCATCAATCACGTCTTGTAGGACGCAGCAGTGTGTGCCCTATGCATGTGGTGTGTGTGTACTGAAGCCAGTTGGGGGGGTGTCTTTTTCCACTTTTTATAAGTTTTATCAAGCATCTTATTGATTTAAATACAAAGTTAAAAAAAATTGTGGTGAGAAAAACTGTGTTTTCCAAATAAAACCTTTAGTAGCTCGCCTTATAAATTGAGTTACATTGGGTGGCTGTAGTGAGAGAAAATTTTCCCTCCTGTTTTGTTGCAGGTTTCCAAATATTATGTCAACTAGGACTGTCAAAAGTCCTTGTTTACTGAAACAACTTTCAATTTTACGTTAGCAACAAGTGAAATTGAGTACTTTGAGCAGGAAAACCCACAAATTCAGCATTTCGGAGTAGAAAGTTGTGTGTTCTTTTTTGCACAACAATAATTAAAGTTAATGATGATTTTGAATTTGCTTTTCAGATATTTATTTTTAGGAAAATTAAAACCAAAATCTATTCAATAATGTCATTACTTTGGATGTGATAGAAAAAATTGACCAAAGTGTTTGGTCATACTGTGACGGATAAAAAAAGAAGGAATTTTCTAAAAAAAATTGTTCAAGTAATTTCTCAAATTATAAGCTTTTCAAATTGACTTTCCAGAAAAGATCTACAATGTAGGATTTATCAGAAAAAATTTAACAGTTTTTGTGCTATTTTTTCATTTGCCCAAATCTACAGTAAATGTTTGTACCTCATAAAGTGTCCTTAAATTAAAGGAGAAATTTAGAGTAAGAATGCTGAAAAAGTTTGGAGGCGTTGCTCAAACCAATCGGAGCTGTTTCCCTGCATGCGATCAGATCAGACTTGGAGGCTGAAACTTCGGCTGGCGGATTCACTGCTGGACGCTCACCGACAGCTGGCTGCTGTGGCTCAGTGGGAGGAGTGAAGCACTGCAGTGTTGGAGATCTGATTTCACATCTCCTGTGCGAGATAAACTGATGTTTCATGCCGATGTCTGTGTATCATAATTGGACAGCTGCCCATCAGACTGATTTGCGTTAACCGGAGGAACAACTGTTTAGCTAAAATATTCATCCCAAAACTGCTTTTGGAGATTTAATATTGTCCATCAGCTTTTTTCCTTAAATAAGTTCAGAGGATCCTATTTAACATGCATTATAAGACGTATCGTTTTCTGTGCTTGTTATTTGTGTGCACCAGATTGGTGGTTAGGATGTTAACAAAGATTTCTTGGAAGAATTTGATTGATAGCAGTAAATACGTTGAGCACATTGCAAATCTCCACAGAGAGACAGATCTTGTTGCACTCCTACATAAATAAATGAATGATAAATTGCATAAATAAAGAAATAAACATAATTAATTATCAAATTATCTGCTGTTTTAACAACTTGCAGATGCTTTTTTCCCCCTCTTACTCTTTGAGTTGAGGTTTTATTTGAACATTAAAGAAGCCCCCCTGCTGATTTCCGTCTGCTTTCTACTTTGGGGGGTTTTATGATGCTCCTTCAGAGGAGGAATCCCACTCTCGTTCACATCCATCCGCTGTGGCTCATCTGGCACCACTTCCCTCCACCTTGCTACTGTAACTCTTTCCTAAAGTCTTTCTCCTTTCTTCTCTCCCCTCTACCTCCCTTGGCTTTATTAGGGGTAGTAGTGTCCCCCCCCCCCCCCCCCCCACAACCCCCTCTACTTGTTTGAAGTACCCTGCTCATATATCACAGCCTTTTTTTTTCTTGCAGGATATCCTCCCTCTTCCTGCCTGTCCCCTCTTTTTCTCCCCCCATCTCTAGAGTGATTAACCGGGGGGTCAGTTTGGGGGTGGGGGAACCTGTTAACTCTATTTCGTTTCTACACTTTAACACCCAGTGGACCATCTCTCCCTCACACACACGCAGTCTGCAGGCCTTGAGTTTTCCAGCAATAAAATTAGACCTCACTTTTGGTATTCCTCGTTTTTTTTGTTTGTTTGTTTTTTTGGTTTTTCTTTTTAAACTGAGTTGGTTTTGCTGATTAAATTTGAATGAAAAAAACAAACATAATGAAACCGGTTAAAAGCACGTTGAGGCCGTTCCGAGAAATAGGAATCGCAGCTCGGTGCGTTTGTGCTGATTATTTTAATTCCGGCTGGCTAAAGTGATCCAACGGTTGCTCCACTTTACACTTTTGTCCTGAAATCCAGCAAATTTACATGAAATTAAGTTTTAACTGGCAGCAGGCAACTCTCTCATTATTGAAACTGTCATATGCACAAAATGACTTGATTATCTTATTTGCATAAAGGTTGTAATTGTAGCTAAACTCGATTAAAAGGATGAGATGCTCATCAGTGAGGCGAATAACTCTTTCTGTCATTGCTTTAATTTTGCACTTGGCCCCCTGTAGCCAGAGCTGATGGCATAAGATTATTATTGCTTTCATGTGAGAGCAGTCATCCTTTTTTAAGTTTGCTTTGGTGAAAAGTTTCTTTGTTGGAGGTATTTCATTGCGCAGGTTTTTCTTTCATGCAAGATGTGTGTCAAGGACGCATTACATTTAATAACTAATCTGTATACAATTTCTTACTGTTACTTTTACAAACAATTTAGGCTTTATTTAAATATATATTTTTTAAAGCAGCCTTTATTATATTAAGAGGAGAAATAAAAGCAGATTCAGTATGTTTATGGATGGAAGAAAGAAACACATCTCAACAACTTTATTAATGCTTAAAATTAAAGCTTAAGTTGTGTTATTACCCATGATGACTTTATATCAGTGTATTACTCTTAAATATCTGATCAGGTTTGTGTTACTTCATCATTATCAAGACTAAAACTTGATTTCGTCATGCTCCCAGTTCAATACCTAAACATTGGAACCTAAGTTAAAGTTTCCACCATGAAATATTTCTTGTTCTCAGTACGAGAAAATACTTTTTTCTTTTCTGTGTGAATTAATATCCAGAATTAATGATTCAGTCCAGAAAAAAGGTACAACTAACACAGAAACACCGAGCAGGGAGTATTTAAAGAGAGTGAACCCAGTTCATTTCCAGCAGCAGCTCTGGTTTAGGTGAGGTGTACCTTCTATGGAAATGAAAACAGAGGGGAGACAAAGTTAACTACTAGTGGGAAGAAACACCAATACCTTCGTAGATGGAGAACTTAAACTCCCAAACGGTATAAACCAGCAGTCGATGCTGAATTTAGCTGAAGTCATGATTGATTATCCATCAAATTTCAAAGCCTTTCCATGAAACCAGTTGGCAGGAGGATGTTTAATGTTATTCTAACTTTGTGATAATAGCGCCCGCTGACGTTTGAGCTGTGACAGTTTAATCTATCCCATCATCGCCCTCCGTCGGTCCGACTCCACTGATGAGGTCCAAACACGACGTTCTCCCCTCTAAATGGTCGACAGCAGTGGAAGTCAGGGAGCAGCAGATTCAGGTCAAAGCAAAACAAGGTAAATGTTTCAAAGCTGATGAGCCACGAGGGAAGTTAAGACTTTATTTTGGAAATTCACGCAGACCGAATTTCATCACTGCAACAGTACGAGGGCGGGCTTTGGCGTTGCTTCCTGTTTATTCGCCGCGAACGTCGCCCCGCTGTCCTTCATTGCTCCCTCTTGCATCGCAGTTTATTTGACTCTCATTCGTCCTTATTATCTGTTCCTTTATGCGATTCATTATTCCCGTCGCCTCCTTTCATGCTCCTTCATTGCAGATTCCTCTCTCCACATTTTCCTGTTTCCCTCCTTTTCTTCCTTCTTGTTTTCCTCTCTCCATGCCCTTGTTGTCATTTAGCTACTTCTCCCAGTCCTGTCCCCCCCATCCCCATTCATTCTCACAACTCTCCTTGTTTCTCTCCCTTTTTTTCCTCTTACTTTTCTTTGTCTCCATCTTTCTGCCCTTTTTATTCCTCCACCCGGCCCTCCTCCTCTGCATCTCTGCATCCCTCCATCCCTCCCGCTCTTCAGCTCAGGACAAGGAGGTGAAAGCCAAGCGGATTACAGTGGCAGTTTAATCTGGCTGACCCACCAAGGGATTGCTCTCTACTTTGCAGGGAGGTTGCAGGGCTGGAGGGCAACTGGGCTGGGTTTGTGGGTGAACCGTGGGGAGGGGAGAGGTGGGGGGGAACAGGCGGGGGAACAGAAAAGTGTTGGGTGGGTGAGAGAGTGGTAGAAAAAGAGGAAAGGTGGAGCAGAGGGGAAAAGGAGGACTGAATGTGTAAAATTTGACTCATTTGTCTGCTGCTGTACTGATATGCTCTCCAGGACAGCACTGTTTGCATGCACACATGCACATGAATGCGTGAGCGTGTGTATGCGCGTGTATGTGTGTGTATGTGTGATGCTGCAGAGGTGGGGGGAAGGGCGCTGGTTGTTATTAAGAAATAGAATATTAATGCTACTTTGCCTCTAATTTCTTTCCATCTGTCGTCAAGTTGTCCTCTGCATGCTTGCGTGTGTGCGAGTGTGTGTGCCAGCTAAAAGATGCTCTTCAGATATTAGCAGACAATTAGTCTGTTCTGTGTTTCAAAGACAAAATACAAAAACGTCCTTGGTGTTTCTCTTTTTTTTCTTCTTCTAAAACCATCAAAATCTTATTTTACTCCATCGTGTCAAAGTTGTTCAGAATCACAAAGCTTTGATTTGTGTTTGGAGCTCAGGCTGAGGTCTTTATCAGTTTACTGGATTCTGTCATTATTAGCTGTGGGTCATTTTCTTGTGTGTGTGTGTGTGTGTGTGTGTGTGTGTGTGTGTGTTTTAGAAGCTATTTTTAATCGCTTTAAACTTGAACATGAAGCACTGGGATAAACAATATGGGTGCACATTAGGCATCTGGTTGTGGTTTATGTTTTGGCTTGTGTGTTTTGTTCATCTGGGTACGGGTGTGTAGGGTCATCAGTAGTCGGGAAATCTTCGCCTTAAGAAGTAAAACAAACAAACGAGTTCTTTAAAGTAATCTGATAGAACTGTGATATATTTTTTTAGAGGCATTTGGCCCCGTTAATTTGATAGATTGGGTTATGTTTAGTTACCGCAAGTTAGTTTGTCTAAAGAATATATACAATTAATCCCCTCATTTTAGTGACTTTACATGTTGAACTTATTTTCCTGCTTATCTTAAATCTGTTTGGCAGCCTAAATATGAGTTTTAAATGTTCTTCAGTAAAAATTGTTCAACAAGTGTCAGAGAGGTGTTCCTGGCCAAGTGGGGAGAGTTGCACTGTAATCCATGTTTATAAAATAACTAAATTTCTCACAACTTTGAAGTAAAAGTATTAAAAGAAACGTTTGCAAAATCTGCTGTTTGTTGGATTTAGAACATGATTTTAGAGCCACAGTTTTTGGTTCACCTTTATTTTCTATTTTTTTAAAACACTTTAGAAATATCATGTAACTGACTAGCAGTCTTTAAGGTATAAGTTGTTGCCATGTCCGTGTCTTTGAGCCTTAGAAAAACTGAAAGATTAGAGCAGTTGACTACAATATGTTTTTGCATAGAAAAAAATAAAAATTCGCCATTCTGAATTTTGTCTGATTTCCAATCTTTGGCTTTTAAAACTTTGATCTGCCAAGACGGATTTTAACCAGTTCAGATTTTTATTGTTATTTTCCAAGACCCCAGATATGGCTATGATGCAAAGTACTTTCGTTTAAGTTAGGGCTATATACAGCATTTTCATAATACCTGAAGGCAACATAGTTACTTAATTGTGCTATACAATAGCGCAATTAAGAAAATACATAATACCCCCTCTTTAGCTTAAATATGAAGCTTTCACACAGCAGCATATAGTTGGTGACCTATCCACACTTTGCCCCTCAGCATCAGCTGACCCCGGTCTGCAACTTTATGTGGCTGTTGCTCCCAATCGGGTCCACTTTGTTATAAGACCCCTCACAACAAACCTTGGATTATAGTAGCAAAGAAATATCACATCTGTGCTTCTATGATATCCATTTTCAGTATCATGCTGGAAATCACTGAGATCATACATGTTTGTAGAAACAGTCTGCATACAGAGAAGCTGCATTTTGTACACCCATGGCCTGAACTCAATGATCTGGATGAGTGAGTGAATACTTTTGGCAGTAGGGCGTGTCTCATGTTTCTATTAAAGCTCTATAATGGATGATATCATTCAGCTTTGACTCAAGATCCTGTAACACAACAGCTTGAGAGTGTGTCTAAATCTAATGTCTCCATTGTGTCTTCAAAACTTAAGGTCATTAAAGAAAACCGATTAAATATTTACTGTGCTAAAATCTACATCTACATACAGAAGTCTTTTTTTTTAGCTAGAATCAGGTTTCAGTATCTTTTCCAATAAAATGACAACATTATAATATGAATATTTCAGCACAGTGGGCCGGAAGCTTGAAGATGTGTTCCTGCTTCATCTCACCTGAGTCAATTCCTTAAATCACTAGTTTAACCTTGTAGATCGTCATTGCATGCTGGGGATGTGATTCAGCCATTTGATTTAGGTGTGTTTGACCAGCCAAGCGTCTAAACAGTCTCAGGTCACCGGCCCTCGAGGTCTGGAGTTTGAGTCCCCTACTGCAGAGGTTTATTTTGTCTTCTAAATGTGAATGGGCCTGAAAACACTCACAGATCCAGTCAATGCATCCACTGCAACAAGCCATATGTTTCCTAACAGCTCCACTAATGCACTCCAGGCAGCTATTTTCAATTAATTTATGATGTTTGGACAGCTTGAGACAAAAAGTTTACTCTTTACTCCAACTGGAGCTAATTTTGTTGCCACACCTCATCGACCGAGAGACACAGAGACGCAGAGACGCAGAGAGCGATGTAATGTTCCCAGTCAAGGGTATCCGCTTTGATCAAGCAGGATGCTAGTTAAGCAGTTGTTGGAACACAAAGTGTTCACAGTTCAGACATTAAGTGTCTTAACCTGCGCGTCAAGTGGCAGCAGACAAAACGCGCCAGCCGTGGCATATGGAAGCGGCTCTGACGACTCGGTGCCGTTTTAATGTCTTAAATGGCTTCTTGTACAGTGCAGCACGCAGCACGGGGGTCTGAGGCAAGCTGCGTCTGCGGCTCTGTGCGGCTCGACAATGCCTTTCATGTCCCTCATATCAGCCTGCCTTTCATCAGTCCGCCCCCCGCTGGGCTGTTTCAGAGGAGGGGTCCGGTCGGCGAGCCGGATTAGCTTCCGACTGGTGCTTGTCCAGATTCTGATTCTAAAGGGGCTTAAACCGAGCCTGCCTCAGAAAAAAAAGAGAGAGGGAAGAGCAGGAGGGAACAGAGGGAGGGGAAGAAAGGGGCTTCTGGGTCGGAGGGCGTGGAGGGAAATGGGGTGTCGCTCCTCTTCAGTTGTGTACCTTGCAATTAATGTGCTGGATTGTCCTGTGAAAGAGAAGAGAAAGTCAAGTGTGTGGATGCTTTGCCACCGCTGATGAAGATCAGGAATTTGTGGGATTTGTTAGATGTTGGGCGACGGCTCAGAGAGCTGGTCAGCACCTTGAATGTTGACGTAGACATTTCCTGAGTTTATATTGCAGAGGTCAAGATTAGGAATGGGTGAGACGCCAAAATGATATTGTGCTATCTGATGGAAAGCAGTAATAATAATGACACCTACAGGAATACAGCGATTGCATGGAGCATCTCACTGTTGCCGAATATGAGTAACTGTTTTTTTTATACGTGCCTCTATTCATGCTGCGATTATATATATTTTTTTGCTATATGGTGTTTTGCAAAAAAATAAAAAATGAAATGAAATAAAATAAATCGTTGCTGGGTGCAAGGTAACACTGATATCCTTGGTGATCTTTGGAAATACAGAATTTAACCTTCCAGTTGTGCAGACAACTAATAAAGCTGAACTAATTTTTTCTTTTTTTACACATAGAATAAACAAAGAGCAACAATACAAAACAAACGTTCTTTGAAAAACAAACACGATTGAATAGCTACAATATCCTTGGCCAAACAATGTGAGTAATTTCCATAAACCGCTTGGATATTCTGCTATTGAAAGCTCACCTATCAGTTGCTGCTGTGATGCTTTGTTGAATCATTACATCTTTGTGTTTTTTTTCTTACCTCTTATGCATGAGCCTTTGACTCCTTGTTGCATGTTTCCAAACATCTGGTTGTTCTCTGCAGGCTCAGGGTTACCTCACTCCTTTGCTCTGCCACTTCAAACCCCTTCAGTCTTTACCTAAATCCATTTAATCCTCATTTAGACTAAGCAGTCTGTTGATTTCTGAACTTTTTTTTGTCTTCTCCACAAATCTGACCTTGAAAGAAGAGTGACTAGAATTAAGCTCCACTTCTAAACAACAACAACAACAACAAAACATTAAGAAATCTCATTTGCGATTTGCCACACATCCAAGATGAGGCCATGGCTAAAATGTGACTAAGACTGATAATTTCAGCTTACATTCCTGAACACACCATCCCCGTCTTGCAATACGGTGGTGGCATCGTCATGCTGTGGAGATGCTTTACTTCAGCAAGAAACTAGAATCTGAATAGTTTTTAGTAAATCTTAGTAAGTCAAAAAAAAAGGCAAAACAGCTCAACTCATTTCTATCTAGATAGACATTTCTATGCTCTCTCCGTTTAGACATTGGAGCTCATCTATGCTTTCACTTCTAATTTTATATTCTCAGTTGTTCTCTGTTTTTCTGCTGGCTGCTTGTTCTCTGCAGTCAAGCCACAACGCCATTGGAAAAACTGCACCTCTCAAAATGTAAAAAAGAAAAAGAAATCTCCAGGTATATATATATATATATATATATATATATATATATATATATATACATACACTTTAAAAAATCTAAGAAGTCTTGGCTCCACACTGCGAACACATGTTGAATGTGAGAGTGGCGCAGTGGTTACTGCTGAGACCGTCGCTGTGCCTCTTTGGCCGCCCGAGGACTTTATTTTAGGTCACACCAGGTGCAAGCGTTTTGGGCTGGTTATATGATCTTAAGCCAATGTGTGTGTTTGTCCGTGCAGGGACATGAAGAGCTGTGATTGTGTACCAGGTCAAGCTTGTGTGAGTGTGCCTGCTGGAGTCCAGGAAAGGTCAGAGATTGGGTGGAGGTGCCAGGAATAGGGGTGTGAGATGCCTGGGTCTCTGCAAGGCCATGTGACACGCACTCACACAAGCACGCAGCACACACACGCATATGAGTAAACACGCTAAATACAAAGGTTTTGAAAGACAAAGCCGGACAAAAGCTGGCTAAAGTGGAAGAAATGTTTTAAATCTTCCCCGTCTCCATCTCCTCTGTCTGCTGCATCTCTGACACACGTCTCTCCACGGCCCTGTTCTCTCCTCTCCTCCGGTCTCATGAAAACACCACGCCGTTCTCTGGATCTGGGATGCCTGAGGGACAGAGCGCAGACAGGAGCCCCGTCACCATGACAACAGCTTCTCTGAGACACCATTGGCTGAAGGCTGTTGAGGGAGGGGGAGGAGAAATAGAGTGAGAGAAGTGGGAGTAAGTTAAGCAAAGGGTAGAAAGACAGAAGGGGGCATGGCTCTATGTGTGTGTGTGAGAGAGAGAGAGAGAGAGAGAGAGAGAGAGAGAGAGAGAGAGAGAGAGAGAGAGAGAGAGAGAAAGAAATATTGTGTGTGTGTAGTATAGAGGAGATAACGGAGACAAAACACACTATATCTCAAAATGTGGCTCTGTTA
>CAEGAF010110275.1:0-20591 GCA_903067075.1 Micropoecilia bifurca | reverse complement strand
ACAGCGCCCGCTTCACGGCAGACGCTGCCCCAATCCGCCTGTCGATCTCCCGCTCCCTTCTTCCCTCATTCGTGAACAAGATCCCCAGATACTTAAACTCCTCCACTTGAGGCAGGACGACCCCCCCTTGTAATAAAATGTGTGTAATAAAATAAATAAAAGCTGTGTAATAAAATGTAATCCAAGCAGCTGCCTTCAGAAGTCACAGTATCAGTCAAGAATAAAAAGTTCTGTTAGAGAATATATTGAACAGACAGCATCACAAAGACCAAGGAAGACAGCAGACAGGTCAGGGATAAAGTTGGCGTGAAGTTTACACCAAACAATCTCTCAAGCTTTGAAGTCTCACACAGCTCTGCTCGATTAATCATCTGGAAATGGAGAGATGATGGCATAACTGCAAACCAACCAAGACATGGGTAGTGGGAAATAGAGAGTTAATTTTAGAAGTTAGTCAAGAGGCTCACGGTACCTCTGGAGAAGCTGCACAGATCAACAGCTCAGGTGGCAACTGTTAGTCCTGATCACAGTTTGGTTTGTCCATTTTAGTACATCAGACTGAAACTGAATTTCCTTTGGCCCAAAATATGCCAGGTACGAATTTTGGTAGAAAAAGAAAACAATGCCGAAGTCAAGCAAAGAAAATTCCCACCATGACACACGGTGATGGCAGCGTCATGCTGTGGAGATACTTCCCTATGACAGGTAAGCTGGTCAAAGGCGACAGGAAGACTGATCTATCTAAATACTACAATCCTGGAAGAAAGGCTGATGGAGGCACCAAAAACTGACTAGGCTCAAGCGAAGGAGGTGCTCTACCGTATTACTGTATGAACTCGGGTCTGAAAGAAACTGTTCAAGATTATGTACCTTTTACTTCTACATCACAATTATGTGCTGTTTTTTGTTGATTTATCACATGCAGGCATACTGTTTTCTTTAAATGGTGAATGTTGGGTGATTTTTGCTTTTCCTGGTTGTATTCCAACTTGTTCATCTACATGCAGATGTTTCCTTTTTGGCTGGTTGCCTGTTCCCCTCCCAACTCATCAGGCTGGTTTTTCTTCCTGGCTTGCATATCTGTATGCTTGATAGTTCTTCCTCTGCAAGTATGCTGACAACAAATTTTACCCAAGGAGCATCCAGACTGCCCAAATTAACCAGGGAAAATAGATACAGTGAGCACTGGTTCTCCGTTTCTCTGGCTATTCTACTAAATCAACCACCCATACATTTGCTTTAACTCTGGCATTCTGGACGCTCACCATCGTTCTTTTAAGTACCAAAACATTTTCTAATAAAATTAATAATTTTGAAAGAGGCTGTAAGAATTGTAGGCGAAGTATGTCCAAAGCTCCAACGGGCCTTCAAACGTGAAAGCATGAAGCCAAGCAAAAAAGCTGTAATGTAAGCTTCATGGACTTACTTTGACTTTGCAGTGTGTCAAGAGGCCCCACATTGGCTGTGCACAGGCCTCGAGTTCTGCTGCAAATGCTGCATAGTATGTCTGAGACTCAAACTCCACGTGCTCGTTCAGTTCCCGCTTATTCAGGTTCATACCTTAGAAAGAAACATGTCAAAATTTAAATCAATGCTCTAAACAAAATAAAAAAAAAAAAAGTAGCATAGTTCTGCATTTTTATCTTTCACTGCTCTTGGTCATTAAAACATATTTGCAGGTATTTGTTCAGCAGAAATATCTATGCTGCAAATCTTTATTAAACATTTTAATAGCGAGAGCAGAGCATGGGTAAAACCCAATAGTGACACTGTGTTCAAGCTGTCAGCAAGGGGATACTTGGGTCCACTGTGCAAAGGTGAATGTTATTTTTAGGGTCCTACTCGACTACACATAGCAAAGTGGGGAGCACCGACTGAAATTCCTTACACATTATTTTTCTAAAACTCATTCATTTTAGTGGAAACCAGAATGAGCAAAGTAAATGAAAATCAGACTAGAACCAGCAAATCCCACAGCGTTCGTTAAATTCAAGCATTGGGTTAGGTTTGGATCTTAAGTAAAAGTAAAAGATGTGCTGTGTGAAGGGAAACAAGTTTAAGATAGCGACATAAACAGCTGATTGATTACATTCAGGTCATAGAGATGAGAGATGTCATTAAACTCCATAAATAAATAAATAATAATGATAAAAAAAAACTTACCTTGAAAAAATGAAACAAAGCTCATCCAGAGCATCAACAAGGAATGGTCTTCCAGGAACTTTTTCGCTACACTTTGGTGTGAGAGGATGTTGATAAAGTCACTAACTAGGGGCCAGTAAGTGTTGTTCTTTAATAGTGCTTCACTGCAGTTTACCACAACATGGCGATTGTTCTCTTCATCTAAAGGGGAAAAAACAAAACATTTTAATTACATGGTTTCCTTCAGTAGAATGCATTTAATTGCTCAGAACAAACAGAAAAAGTCAAACAATGCAAATCCCCCAAGTACACCAAGGTATCTTAAGCTGAAGTCATTTTCAGGATACGTCAACACAACAGAGATCAAAAAAACTCAGTAAATAAACATCTACTGCATATTGTTCTTCAAAACTGCGTTGTTTTGTCTTAAATTTAAAAAAAAGTGCACCAATTTGGGTGTCAAATCTGCCTGCACCAGGAATTCTATAAAATTCAAGTAATTCCTGTTATAAAACACTAGATCCAGAGTACAAGAGAGGAACAAGCTAGAAAAGCTTAAAGGTAAAAAAAAACTAGAGCTTCACAATATATGTTGTAGATATACTCGTTACTTTAGTATCAGTGTTTCCAATATTCATATCACAAAGGACTATTTGGAGTGAAATAAATATTGGGTAATATAGTAAAACATTGGACCCCCAGTATTTGTGGGCTGTAGAGACCACAACTAAAATCTGCAAATACTTGGGACCTCTTTAAAAACAGTTATTTATTAACAGTTCGAACACCACAAATAAATATTATAATTATTTAAAATAATTGTTGGATTTTGTTTTAAATAAAATCATTTAGATCATGTGATCTTCGTTAGTCTTCAATGTTCATGTAAATCTTGTGACACAAGCATTTCTTCTAAGACACTTCAGCCTCTTCTTTGTTTTTGCTACATTTTAAAAGTTCAAACAGTTTTTATTTATCTAATAACACAACAATAATCCAACAATATGATTCCATTTGGGATTAATAAAGTATTGTGCGATTAAAAATTGTCAGTCTCGCCACAAAGAATTGTCATCAAAGCCGAGTACCTGTGCCAATCGTCGTACTGTCAAAACGTGTGGAATCAACAGAGGTAGATTTGGTTAACCTACCCTGAAGTTCACTTTTGATAAGGCAACTTTCCATCATGTAGAGGAGCACAGTGACCATGATGTCCAGCAGCTGGCACTCCTCCGTCATGTGTCGGGCCAACTCCTCGTTGCTGAACAGCTGCACGCTAATGTGCACGATGCGGTTGGACATTGTGTCCGACTCGTGGCTCTTCATCAGGGTTTTCATGATGAAGGCGTAATGCTGAACGAACGTCTTTGTGAATGTGATCTGGCAAGGAAAAGTAAATCACACTTACAGTCTGTTTGTTCTGACAGTGACTGTTTTTCTGCAGCTATGTTATAAATGACAGCAGTGCAAGTGAAAAAGCTTATTTCGTTACATGGAAAGACACAATCACGAAGTAAAGTTCAGAGAGAAGAAAATAAAATCTTGGGAAAAAAAGTAAAAGCAGGAAACCGAATACCTTGTAATCTTGATCTGGCAACATGTTCAACAAGAACGTGACCATTTTCTGTGGAAATTCAAATTTTATTGTCCAAAATAGCAACTCTTCCAGAAAGCATTTGTGCTTTAGCGAATCAATAATGTATGGATCTGAGGGCAAAAACACAAAGAATAATTCAATTTAGTTCCCGTATTGTGCAATTTTATTTTACACCCAGATATTTACCTTTGGTACTGCTGCTAAGTTTAACCCTCTTCCTTTGGCCAACAGATTGGCCTCCATCTTGATCCTCCTGAAAAAAGAAAACAAAAACAATATGAAGCAACAGTTAAGCAATATAAGATATTTAAAGCCAATTAGGAGTTTAATTAGATTAGTTTGGTTCAGAATACTAACATGATCACACTGAATAGCCACAAAGAATAACAGACCAAAACAAACTAAGTCCTTAGTGGAGTAAACAAACATAATTCATTTTCCTGATGACAGTAAGTGGGCATGAAGATACGAACCTCCTTAGCAGACTCATCTGGGCTTCCTGGTGCAGTGGTTCCTAAGAAAACAAAGTAAAAATTCTTAGCCACAAAAGAGCAACAAGAAAATGAAACTTTACCATAAAACTGAGGAGAAAAAGGGGGGGAGAGGGAATAACCTTTGGGAATTAGAGCTGAAGTAGTAAATAGTGCGAACTCTAAACTTAGTTTTAATAGTGGAAACATCTCATTCTGTTCTCAACAGGGCTGTTAGTTGCCATACACCATGGGCCAAAGAGCTTTGTCACATCATAATACCTAAACATTTTTATTCACAACATATTTCTCAAGCTTAATGAAAGAATTAAAAATATTTCAAAATGTTTATCAATGAAAGAAGCAGATGAAAACAAAATCAGAATTAAATTAAAGACACATGACAAAAAAAATCTGCATTTTTAAGACTTTTTAAAGGCCCAAATTTGAAATGCTTGAATTGAAGATTTAACAGCAATTTCTCAACAAAGAGGCATTTCCTATGCATCTGAACTCACACAGAATATTGTGTTAGGAAGTCTATATTCTGCTAGCAACGTTTCTCCTCAGGTTCTGCAGAGGTTATCTGCTTGCTACTCGGTGATGGCCAGCAAAAACATTTTCTCAGCGGTTCATGTTAGCAACTTTTGAGTTACAAATCAAATTTTTTAAGTCATTTTCATGTGAAATCATATGAAAATAAAAAAAACAGAGGCAGCAGGAGTTTAGCATCCCTTCAACAAATAAACCAAAGACACTATGATTCCCCAGTTGTTTTTCCCCAACATTCCTCTCATCCCTCTTCACATAAATCAAAAATCACGCCATTACATTATAAACCTCCAAATTATTTCTAGAAGGTTAACAGATATATAAATATAGCCGTACCCAGCAGGACCAACGCCCCGGCGCCTCCTTCAGCACCAACGGCAATGTCAGCAGCAGCACTTTGGTTTTTCTCCTCCACAGACACCAGACCTGAATTCTTCAGTGCTGACAAATATTTGTCGTAATTCTTTTTAGCATACAAGTTGTCTTCTTTGCCTGAAACAGCAAATTAAAAACAGTAACTGATGATGTAATGGACGAATTAAAAAATAATTTACAAAAACATCTATATTAAATGGCAGGCATTTTAATCATGTATATTTTTGTGGGGGTAGAGAAGTTTTAGAGCACAAAATTACTCAGCTGAAAGTTTCAGGAGCTTTACTGTTTAACATCAGTGAATCACATAAGTTCAAATGAATTATTTGCTTGAGAAACTAACAAAAACAGTTAAATGAAGGGAGCATAGCATCTAAAGATCCACTATGCTTAAAGCCAAATCAGTTACCCATGCTGAGCTCCTTATATGTTTGCTGATTGGTCAATATCTTTGTCAGTACTGTCCTCATTGCTCCTCCCATCTTTGTGAGCTCCTCCAAAAACGTGATCTGAGGCTCCAGCTGTTGAAGAACCTTCTGGAGATCTCTCTCCGCTGACGTGTCTGGCAAACAGAGATAAGCAGCATAAGTCACAAGATCCAGCGCTTTCCGAACCACTTGTAGATGCAAACCACAATTGTGTAATGCCCAGATTACGTATGCATAATGAACGCTGTTTTGTAATTATTTTTCAACCAGTGAAACACAGCTTTTATAAAGTAGAAGACTTTCTTCTATTGTTTTTATTTATTTAACCAGGATAAAAACTCAAAAATGTAATTTACAAAAGCGTCCACAGCTAGACAGCAACAGAGCCAGATAGAAGGAAGGCAATTTCAACAATCATCCGATATCAAGAGCCAATTAAAATTATATTAGATTAAGTTATTCTGAATAAATTAATTACTTCAGGCGTGTTAAATCTGAAAGCTAAGAAAGGTTTCCCATATGCCAATAGTTTGCTCGAGGTGAAACTGTTTTCACCTGGTTCAATGTATCCATCTCTCAGATACTGAATGATCCACAGGATGAAGCGCGGCAGAACCATCTCGGACATCAGGAGAAGATCTCGGGGTATGGAGGGAACATTTTCCCCAGTTCTTAACCTATGCCGTCTGCAAAACCTGTCAGTGAAGAAAAATACAAAGATGAATAAATGATACATAAACCAAAAAAAAAACTAACAAAAAACATTGGCCCAAAAGAAGCATTTTTCACAGACATTCTTTCATGTTTGCACATTTGTCTTTTATCTCTTGATTATTGAAAGTCACTGTAATTAAAATGATTCTGAACAAATATGCCAACAGTGTGAATGAATTTGCGGTTATTACCCAACCACATAACTTTGTTTGTACAATTATTAAAATGGTTCCTTTTGTCCAAAAACTGCTGAATAAACAATTAATTACCAATTAAATGTTTTCTTACATTTATGCTTCTAACTTAGCTGTGGTTCATGGATGAAATTATATTTACCTAATCAGACTTTCACTCATTCATATAAGAATGTTATTTATTTTAACTATAAAGTCCAAGAGTTTTAATAAGTAATAATAATATCTTACATTTAAGACCTTTTAAAGAACATGAATGCACATTTACATATTAATGAAAATATAATTACTTTACTTAAAGTATTCATGACTTATTCAATAAGTTAAATATGAGATACATATTTTTCAAACAAAACCTTGTAAAATAAAATATAGACTCTTCTGAAAGCAGCTGGTACTGAATACTGCTATAGAAATGCTTTGGTTTTAATTCCCTAAACTGGGGACGTTAAACTTAAATGTATTTATTCGCTGTCAAGTCAAGGACAAAAGTTAATCCTGGCTTCTAATAGATGAGTAATTCAAGAAAGACACATGAATAAAGAAAAATCCACAAATTTAAGAGCCAATATGGAATGACTGTGTGCATTAAAGACTTCCCAACCTAAAATTGGGATTATTACATAATAGTTTCTAAGACCCTGTTAATTACTTCTATAAGATTTTTACTGGAGAAGAAAGACAAAAAAAGATGAATGAGGCAACAGCATGATTATATGTGAAGGGGACATAATCCCCTCATATTTGAAAAATATTCATTTGGACACCACTGCCCCTCCAGATTTACAATAAAATATTACTTCTCCCAGCGCTGTTTCTAAAGCTTTGTGAAAGAATCCATTCCATTTGACTGATAGAATTTTTTTATTTAATATTAAAATCTCGTCCTCTCTCATTCTTGTTAGCTCAATATAATGTTGTCTTGCATTAGGTATAATTTTGCTCTAGTAATACCTAAAGTTGCTCATATCTCGCTTTTTTCCCTCCTGATACCAAATTGTGTTTGTCTTTGAGGCCCAACTTTCCGGTTTCTGATTTATCTTCCTAGAACAATAATGCATAAGTGACAAAATGCGCTACATGTACTTTAATAGAGTAAGCAGCTCTGAAGCAAAAAATAAATAAAAATAGGAATTACAAAATTATCATCATTTGTACATGAAAGATTGAATCAAGTTTAAAATAAATCCTAATCTTATTTTCATCAACACTAATAGAAATTCATCAAAATATTTGTTGATAGTTGATGCTTTTATAAGATAAAAATAGTTGGAATTCTTCATTTTAAGCAACTTAATAAATAAGCATAAACTAAAATCACATTTTCAAGTATTTGAACCGTCCGATCCAAGGCCATCATAGGAAATCTGGATGATTCTGATTAATCACCAAATTTTTTTTAGATTTCCCGAGACTCCAAAAATTAGACTGATCAAAAAAAATCTTGCAAAATGCAAAATTGGTTTGCTTAAAGTTTGTACTCTACTAAAAAAAGATTTGTTTTTTGTATTTCTTGCCCTGTACAATTTGACCCCTAGTAAACAAAGATTAGGACATACCTTCCTTAAGTTGCTTAAGACTGTAATGGCATAAGCAAGTCACTCACCAGGAAATGTCTTTCAAGAGAGATAACCCAGGGATTCCCCCTGTGTGTTATAAGTCTGGCGGCCCGCCATGCTTTACTAACCCAGTCGCCCGTTGCTTAATTAGGTTTCTAGGAAAATAATAATAATCGCTTCTTCTTTTTTTTTTTAAGTTGGGCTGCAAGCGTCTCTCTTGCTCTTAGCATTTTACTAGCAGAGCTGATTTATTCCTAAAGATAGGTTTATAATAGATAGGTTTATAGTTTATGCATTTAAAGCCAACAGCGTGCAAACTAATCACACAGCTGCCTCGCGCTCTGCCGCTGCTTTACCTCAGCGCGGATCGCGCGTGCCTCTTTTCACTCAAATTGGACACAGGCTGACCTGTATGGATATTTACATCAGCTTACTGTGAGGAATTATGATCCTTTGGAGAACTCTAGTTAAGGGTTTAAAACCCGCCGCAATAGCGCTGGTTGCGCAGCTGAAAGTGAACCGCAGGAATAGCTTGTAGCAAATTCAGAGGTGCGTGTTGTGAAGGAGTGAGAATGATTTAATCTTTGTGAACAAACAATTATATGCGGCATTTACATCTGTGTCCATCTTCCTTGTAAAGTTTATGTCTGTGGTCTCGTTTTGCCAGTACGTTTGTAGATAACGAGCAGCGCTGACCTCATCGTGCAGGTTCAGCACGATGAGGAGCTTTCGCGCTCTCCTTGGAGTCACACATCACACTGATTTCTTTTTTTTTTTTTTTTTGAAGGTTTTCTGGGGGAAACCCTGTAGCCTCTTAATTATATACACCCAAATAAAGAAGAATGCTATATTTTACAAGCAGAACTACATCTGCTTTATGAAGGCATCACTACAAATTTATCACTACAGATGGGCAGCAGATATAATCTCAAAGACAGTTACTGCTATCAAGGCATCTTGATATTTCTTCAAAAGTACACTTTCAAAGGCACTATATTTTTAAATCATATTCGTAGAGTTCTGTCATTTTATTGAAAATTCCAAGAAAGTGCCTGAGTGACCTGAGTTTAAGAGGATCGAAGCACCTAGTAGTAGCACAGCAAGCCCCCTCCTCCACCTGTTGCTGACTGTCTGAAAGAAACCTACAACACTTTTCGTCTAACAAGGTAATTCTGTCATGTGTATGTCATGTGCCTACTTTGTGTAGCCAACCAAGTCATTTTTACTATATTCTATTTTAATAACATTTATCATGTAGCTGTTAATGTCTAAATGAATGAAAATTAAAGACACATATACCTATATTCATAAAAAACAGTAATAAATACAAGTTATTTGTAAGTTCAAAGAAAATGTTTCAGTTTCTATGAATACTTTAAGTAAAGAGTGTAATCGAAACAAGTTGCTTTTGTTGTGCCAATTATTGCTGTGACAATGATCAAGCCAGGTTTTTTTCGTTTTGGTTCAATCTCAAGTATTTTATATTTTTAATACACATGCTTTATTATCTGTAAATACACAACAAGAGCATATTTAAATGTATATGTAATTATTTAAAGTGTCTTATTGTAAAGAATACAACTTTTTGTTTACAGAAATGTTTCCATGTAAAAATCTGTTAATATATTTCAATTAACCACTTAAAAAATTGTTATAAGTTTCTGAGATACATTTTACAAACAATGGGTTTTTTACTAAATAATCTGTGTGTATTTTATGTTTTATTAAAATTATAGCTACACCTGTCATTTTAATATTGGGATTTTTTTTCTCTTCGTTTTTGGCAAACCATTTTCTTTGGTACAATCTTTCTAATATAAATTTTGTCTCAGGTCAGGTCCAATTAACAATGACAGTCACCGTTTTATCATTGAGCGATTACATTGACCACTATCACTGATTCACGACATTTACTTAAAAGCAGTTCCTAGTTTGACAGAAGAAATAATCTAGTTTAGTCGTTACTAGTAACCATTTAGTGACGAAGACATAAACAGGCTAGCTGTTGCTAAATCATATTAGTACCATGTTTAAGCAGTAAAAGTTACCTGCCTAGTTTAGGGAGCTTCAACACAACAGACTGGAAATAATTCATAAAATCTCCGACATAACAGCACAAGACAGTGACACGGAAAGCCCTGATAGGAACATTTTACCAGCTAGGTTGGCTCACTTCACAGCAACACCTGTCAGAACGATTCCTGCTAGCCCATTAGCATGAGCAGCTAAGACTTACCCACTGTCTCGCATGACATTACTGTCTCCACAGTCACAGGCCCCACCAGCCTGACTCCTGAACATGTTGAAATCATGGCCCGTATGGTCTCCATTATTAAAACACTCAGCACACAGTGACATGCACGGAGAGATGCCGCAGGTCCGACATCGGTACGCCACGAAATTAGCCGTCCAAACCAGTCCGCACAGAGTCGCGTTGTCATAGGAGCGGACGGTTTTACAGAACCCCTCGAAACCTTCGCCTCCCGCGATTAGACATTTACACCAGTCCAGGGCTTCTGTGTCCGCAGCTGGTTTTTCGGGATTCAGCACGGCGTCGAGCAGGTCCTGAAGTTGTCGGAGTCCCGAGCTGTTGTCAGTCCGGTTTAAGTCTGCCTTCAAGTGGGCGGCAGTAGCTCTCTTGTCCCGGCGTAGCAGCGACGCCGCCATCATGCACTCTGGCTTGTTGTCCACAAATTTATTTTTGTTGTCTTGTTTCCATATTCTCGGGCTTTCTCGCGATACCGGAAGCTCAACTGACTACTCGCTGTTACAAGCAAGCGATTTTCTTGTAGTACATCATGTTCTGTTTTCTGCTACTCCAACAACACTGTAGACGTCCCTGTTTGCGTATTTTTAAATAAATAAGCCTGGCACGTATTATTTATGTAACTACTTCCGTTCATGCACAGTCATCCTAAATCCTGTTTTGTTTGAGCGTTTCTAGGCAACTGATAGTTTGGGACCGCCCCACCCTGCTCTAAGTCTTGCCAGTTCACGGATTTACCATAGGTATAGTGAGAAGAATGCATTTTTATTGTATGATTATCAACAAAAGGTGACCAACAATAAGTGTGCACACCCTCTCTTAAGTGGTTTGGGTTCAGATTAAGATGTGAGGGGATTTTCTGGATTATACGGTAAATATTTTTTTTTTCATATTTAAAGTCTCCTTACATAATGTGCCATAATTCCAGGTGCAGTTGAAAAGATTATTTCTTTTAATCCATCCATCTTCTATACTCTATTTTCTTTGCATGGTATAGAGGACTCTGCCAATTATATTAATTGATTAATTGATTACTTTGTCAGTGTATAATCAAACTTTTTAACATCCGTCCATCTGATCCTTGTGGAGTGTTGGGGGCCCAGTGGCTAAGGAACACTCTAAACAGGTCAGTCCATCTTAGGGCAAACAGAAACACAAATAACTACCTGAGGGCAGTGCATAGAGAAACTAATTGACCCATCAGTCATGTTTTTGGATTATATAAGGTTGGAATTCCAGGAAATAAAACAATCTACGTGTGGAGAGGACATCCAAAGTTTAGGCAGAAAGACCTTCAACAGCAAGTCGCTCTTACCAACAACCAGAACTCATGGATAAAGTCGAGATATGTAAAAACATACATTCCAATCTATGTTGTAGAAATTGACAGAAGACAGAAATTGGTATCTACCAGAACAGCTTAGCTACATAATTAAACATTCATTAAAACATTCAACAATAAGCACGAATTAATCAGAAGTAAGTAATTCAGACTGGTATACTGCACAAAAATACTTTCACAGGCATTTTTCTAAGAAAAAAATCTTTTACCTTCATATGCAGTAGAACTATAGTTTTCATTCCAAGCCACAGTAAAGTTATGAAGCTAAAAACAAAACAAAAAAAATTCCCCAGTCTTTAAAGTAGTATTAGTAATTCTCTTGCAGTGAATTGAAGAACTGAATCGCAAAGTTTATGAGTTATATCTAGCATTACTAGTTCAGGTAATAAAACAAGAAAATAACCCCTGAATGACTCCTCATATTCTGCAAAAAAAAAAAAAAAACTCTTTACCAAAAAATGTTTCAAGTGAGGTTATTTTGGCTTCTGGATGTGGGGATAGAAGAAAATAAAAATGTAGAGGCATAAACAACAATCATAGCTGCCTTTGGTCACTGATATTGAGGTTAAAAAACTGATAGAAATATTGGGAAATTAATTAAATACAAAGACAGACATAAAGCATTTATAATAATAAATAATAATAATACATTTTATTTGTAGGCGCCTTTCTGGACACCCAAGGTCACCTTGACATAAAAACAAGCAAATTATAAAATACATACCAGTAATAAAAACATAAAAACGCAAACAAGATTTATAAGACAGTTAAAGATAATTAAAAGCTGTATTTATAAATTATAAGGAAGTATCAGAAAGACATAGGGAAACATGGGAAAGAAAATTTTATTACACGCTTTAGAATGGGTCACAAAGATGTTCCATGTTTATCCATCTACTGATAGATAAACCAAAGAGGTATATCCATCAGAACAATGGATAAACCTTCGTTAGCAGGCTTTTATGGAATCGATATGAAAGAGATTTCCAGACTTTAATATATAGTTGAATCACACAACGGGAAATTTTGTATACCAAATTCGTACAATAAAAGGTAAAGTTATGTCATTTAGTTTGTCATCAACACTTAGTTTGTACTTTTCTGATCATTTCCCATCCACACTCCACTGCAGTAGGTGGCGGTAAGGCATCTTGTAGTTGACCTGCAATGCGCCAGAAAATATCAGAAGAAAACCAGAGAAAAAGCAGAGAAATCAACCTGCAGTTATATTTTTACCGGTAGAGGGCAGCAGAGCACAATGTTGTATAAAAAGTGGATTAATTAGAAGAAGAAGAAGAAAAAAAACAACAACATCTCGGGTATATTATGAAAAATAAAAGAGTAACAGATAGGTTGGCAGTTTATACAGGTGAGCTAATGGCTATATTAATGGCTCTAGAATGGAGTGAGGAAACGAGAGATAAAGAAATATTAATTTGTTCAGATTCAAGTACTGCATTAATAAGTATTTTAGAACAGAACTCGGAAATGAGACAAGATATCATATTGAGTATTAATCAATCAATTTTTAGAATAAAAAATATGGATCCAGGGTTAAGTTAATTTGGATTCCTGGTCATATTGGAATAGTAGGAAATGAGTTGGCAGATAAATTTGCTAAGAGTGCAGCAAAAAGGGATAGTTTTGAGGTAAATATCAAAATAAGCAGAAATTAGGTAAAAAGTATAAGTAAAATGTATATTAAAAAGAAATGGCAGGAACTATGGGATAGAGAAGAAAAAGCAAGATTTTATTATAGCATTTAAAAAAGTAGGGGAGTGTAGAGAAGGTAATAGGAATAAAAAAGAAGAGGATATTATATCCAGATTAAGGTTTGGACATACGGGGTTAAATAGTACTTTAAAAATAATTAATAAACATAGTACAGGTCTGTGTATTTATTGTGGAGAGTCGGAAACAGGGCAGCATATTTTTCTAGAATGTAATAAGTATAGTCGGGAAAGAGAGGTGTTAACCAGAGAGTTAAATAGAAATAAAAATAATTTAGATATAAAAAATTTGCTGCAAAGATCGTCTGGGAATGTAGCATTTGACAGCATTTGTAGTTTTCTTAGGAAGTCTGGTATTATGGGAAGATTATAGTGATAGGACATCTAATCTACACTCCAGTCTGGAAGGTGGCGGTAATGCACCTATAAGTTGTTTGCCAACTGCCATAAAACCAAAAGAAGAAGAAGAAGAAAAACTCTCGGGTTTGTTTTGTTTGATGTGCGCCATCAGGAACGCGCAGGTTACCTTAAAAGCTTACTTTTCCTGTGTAATTCAGAACTATTTGAATTAATGTTTTCTCTCGGTGTTGCTACATTGCTGTGGGAAAAACGCAGTATCGCGAAATGAAGCTGAAGGAGTTGGAAAGCTGCCTGCAGCAGGTAGACACATTTGATGAGCCAAAGATCCTCTTGGAGCAATATCCAACCAGCCCTCACATTGCAGGTGAGTTGGTGAGCATCTGAGCAAGTGTTCGCAGACTGAATATATTGTTAATTGGAAAGAAATATATTTAAAAACTTTGATATTGTTTCCCTTTGTCCCCACAGCGTGCATGCTTTACACGATTCACAACACGTTTGACGACATTGAGGGTAAACTGGTGGCAGATCTCGGCTGTGGCTGCGGAGTCCTCAGCATCGGCGCTGCCGTGCTGGACGCGGGGTGAGACAAAGATCCCCGTGTGACGGTCCTTCTTGTTGAGCAGCTCGCTGATGCTTCTTGTTCTAAGCAGGTTGTGCGTGGGTTTTGAACTGGATGAGGACGCGCTAGAGATATTCAGAAGGAACGCAGAGGAATTTGAACTCTCTAACGTGGATCTGCTCCAGTGTGATTTGTCCCACCTGGAAGCTGAGGCTTATGGCCAAAAGTTTGACACTGTTATAATGAATCCACCGTTTGGTACAAAACACAACCAAGGTGAGTTTAACTCGACAAAGAAGTTACTGGTAATTTGGTTTTATTCATTAGAAATTGATTGTAACGGGGTGATGCTGGGGGCAGAATTGGGCAGTTGGGCAGAATAAAGCAACACCAACACCTTGAGTGAAACAATGACTGGGGCAGACTACTATGTAAAGTACTCGGACCATTTCTTTACCAATGTGGATTTGTAATAAGAGTATGGAACAAACTGGCAACCCAAATTGAAGCGTCTATTCTATGTGCCTTATAATGTGGTGCGCCTTATATATGAAAAAAGTTTTAAAATAGGCCATTCTTTGAAGGTGCACCTTATAATCCTGTGTGCCTTATAGTGTGGAAAATACAGTACTTGATTTCCTTTTTTATTTGCACACTACAGATGATCAAAAACGTTTATTACATAAAGATAACTAAAGTAAATACAAAAAGATGTTTTCTACCAATGATCAAATCCAATGTTTAAAGAAAAACTAAACATCCCTGGTTACATATGCAAAAACTAATCACCTTCATCCTTGCTGCATAAACTGTAATTAACTACAAATTAAGTGGAAAGAATTCCTTAACCACTTAAAGCAATTTTTAGCATTCAGAAAGGCAAACTTTACCAGCAACATTGACAAAGACATCCATCATTTGCTTGTATCGCACGAGTTCAATAAGGATTTTTAAAATACTGTATTTTGGCTGCATGTTCTGTACAAATCTGCTATAGATGAGTTCATGTTAAAAGTTTTTACTGTTTATTCAAGGGATGGATATGAAGTTCCTCCGCGCTGCTTTAACCATGTCAAAGACGGCGGTTTACTCGCTTCATAAAACATCAACACGAGAGGTAAGTTCCAGCTCACTTCACCCCTCTGCAAATTTATACTGATGCTTCAATATTTTATTCTAACCTTCCTTCCTCCATTGCCTCCAAGTTTTCTTCCTTTAGTCAGTAAGCTTCAATAATGAATTGTGCAGAAATTAAAAATGCACAAATTTGATTGTGAGGCTTTTATATTACTAGGGTTCCTGCTATTCCATAGCTTAAATGTATTACCTTTAAAGCTCTTTTAAGACGAGTCTTACTAAATCGGTTTAGAGATCCATTTAAGTTTGAGTTGAATATTTGAACTCATCTAATGTGATGCCAACATGCTTGACTCCGATTACAGCACATACAAAAGAAGGCTAATGACTGGGGAGTGAAGATGGAAGTCTTAGCAGGTTAGTGAGACAATTCAATCCTTACTAATCAAAGGAATATTAAACCCTAATTGTGGTTGCTCATAGAACTGAGGTACGATTTGCCGGCTTCCTACCGCTTCCACAAGAAGAAGTCGGTAAGTTAATTAACAATACACATTATCACGGACTTCAGATTCCAAACAAAACTTTATTTTGTTTATTTTATTTTATAAACATTTAATTTGCTACTGGAAGAAGCAAACTTAAAAAAAATTCAAGACACATACGCATCAGTCAATGGAGTAAATCTACAAAATAAAAAAACAAAACCAATGGCACACAAATTCTAGATATCGCTCATGAAATTAGACCGTCAAGTTTATATTGATTGTGCTAAAATTAAAACTCTTCCCGATGAGAAAAGAAAACATACAAATGAGAGGCAAAAAATAAAGGGCTTAAAAAGCTGAAAACTGACTCCAAGTTTTCCAAATGTTTCTTCAGGTTGACATCCAGGTGGACTTTCTACGATTCTCCAAAACCTGAATATTTTTTACTGGAATGGGTTCTAAGTTGCCTCTGCATTTTTCACCGTTTGTAATAAATGTGTTTGTTAAAGAAAAAAACTCTGGCTGTCGTCTCCACATTACGAGCCGTTTTCAGTTTTGGGAACTTTTGCTGGAGGACCGTCATCGGCTTCTTCAAGCTCTCTCTTTGGGGCTGCAAGAAAAATAGGACACACTGAATCGTCTGTACATGTTTGAGAATGAGGACGCTGCTGCTCAGAATATGTAATGCCATGTAACGCATTTATAATCTATTATGTTTTGTATTTTTGTGTGTTTTATTGGGATTTTATGTGACAGATCAACACAATGTAACACAATTGTTAACTGGAAAGAAAAATGTACATTTATACTATACAGAAACTCAATTCAAAAATAAAATTTATTGCTTTTATTAAACTGAGTCCAGTTGCTCTCTGGAAATCCCAGGGATTTTCAACAGCAGCATGAATACAGATGAAGAGATAAAGAGCTCAGGGCCAGGAACCTTTATTCCTGGTTGGATTTTTGGCGCAGGTCGTCTTGAGTTGGTGTTCGTTCACACAACTATTACGGAACATCAACTTAACCTCTCAACCGGGGAATTTTTTTTTCTTGATTCTTCCACAAGGAAGATGATCGCAATGTGTACATACATACTTTAAACATTTGTTTTTAAAGTATGCATTTTCTTTCCACTTTGTTTTAAAGTGTTGCAGAGAACATAATGAAATGTTGGGCTCCTGTATGTTGTATCAATATTTACACTTACCTTCCTCACCCTCGTCGTCATCCTCATTATCACTATCGAATTTCGTTTTCTTTCCCTGGAATTGAGTCCTGCCTTGATCTCTGCCACCTCTTCCCCTTCGGCCTCCTCTTCCTCTGCCGCCTCCTCTTCCTCTCCCACCTGTTTCAACCAGACACAACCTATCAGCACTTAAGAGCATCTTTGCTACTATTGCGCAAGAGAATGTGATGCCTGGAAACAAAAACGTACTTCTGCCTTTTGATCGATTGAACGATTCCTGTTGGGCTTCGATGATCTTCTTCAGCATCTCTTTCTCTTCGTCTCCCTCCAGTACCTGCCATGTAACGCTGCTGCCCTTCATTTTCAGCTCCCCGCTGTTTGCCTCTTTGGCTTTCTCAAAGGCTTCTTTTGCGTTCCCATCAAACAGAAGCGTACCCTTTATGTGAGCAATAACAACATTTAAAAACAAGTCTTCCACTGCTCTCCTGTTCACATTTTTCTTTTCTGTAAAAATTCACATTGCAGACTTAACCTCAGAGTCTTCTATGGTAAAAATTTCAACAGCAGTTAGAAGTAAGGAAATTTAGGAAGCACAAAAGAAAAGGAGGCCAGATAAGGACCCATGGACAAAAGGAAAGGAACAGGAAATGTAGATAAAGGAATGATGGACCAAGGTCAGGAAATAAGGATTACAGACAAGGAGGGCAAAGTGAAGAAATGATCGACATAAGGAAGGAAAGAAGGGACAGACAAAGAGAAGAAATTACAAGACAAAGTAAGAAAATAATGTCTGAAAGTACATATTTTCCATGTTCTTCTTTGCTTTTTCCATACTGTTCCAGACCTGAACAATGGAAAAATAAAACTCTATACTTTTGCAGACTGTATAGGAATCCTTGCAGACAACATACCTCCTTTGCTCCTCTTGTGAAGTCAACCCACTTTATCTTTCCGTGCCCAGAGAACGTGGCATGGAAGTCTTCTCTTGAAACATCTTTGAGCTCTCCAGAAAACTTCAACAAACATCCAGTCTGTTCATCCAGAAGCAAACCCTGCAAATCATAATTACATATCTCAATAAAAATGATCCAAAAGCAGAAATGAAGCTTCATGAGCACATGGTTAAGAAACCTTACCATTTCTTTTTCCTCAGCGTTTTTCTGCTGCTGCTGTTTCTCCCTGTAAAATGTTTAGATAAGAAGGTGGATCAGATATTTTCAACAATGTTTCTGATAGAAAATGTCACATCCTGTCAACTCACTGCTTTGCTTTAGCTTTCGTCTCTGCTTTGTGGTTTTTCCTCTCTTCTGCCTTCTTTGCATGGTAGACTTCCCTGAAAGAACAGTCCAAGGATATTATAAATAGGACATTATGTGGTGTTTTATCCAGCTTCCTAAATCTTGGAATGTATAAAAATGTATAAAATGCGTCATGTCGAAACAAGAAAATAACTGAAGCATGGAAAAGACTTTTAGTTTTAGTTTGATTATTCCTATAAGATAATCAAAAAAAGAAAATATACTGGTGAAATTAAAAGTCCTTTCTCTGTTACTTCTATCCAAAGCAAGAAAATAATTTTCATTTGTTATAATAGGTTATGAACCCGTCCCAGTTTTATTGTTCACAGCAATGCTATTGTGGCACCAGTCTGTTCACGAGAAGCAGCCGAGCTCACCTGGACAAGACGAGCATCTCGTTGTCTTTGAATGTTTTTACATCTGTCCGTTCCAGGAACTGCTTCGCCGATTCCTCCGTTTCAAAGCAGATGAACACAGATCCCTGCAAAAAACACGAATTAAATAAATATTTTAAATCTTCCGACCTTTAACGACTAAAACTAATAAGTGATGCTTTTCTTGTACCTTGAACTGCCGATGGACGTTTTTTCTCATCTGAATGCTCTCTATGCTGCCTCTCTCGTTCAGCCACTCTTGAACCTCATCCAGAGTTGTTTCAAGAGGAAAACCTTTCTGTAAAAGAATAAAACAGCATTAACAATAATGCTAGAAATAAAGGAAAGAAATTACTGTATTAGAATATTCAGGTCGTCACGTTTTTAAAATAAAATGAAACGCTCAAGGAAAAAAAACAAACAAATTCACACAATGAGCCATGGATGACCTAACCTGAATCAAATTCAAAAGTTGTTGCCTGATAGCAATCCTGGATATTTTCTAAACTTTCCAAACACAATTTTCCATAAGCTCTCAGTTCTTTATGTTTATTGCAAATTTAAGATATGGTAGGCAGACTTCAAATCTGCAGAAATACAGAAACAATCATGAAGGGTAGGAACCCTCTGGATTTACAACACTGACAACAGGCTGCTAAAGTAAATTATGTTTTGCAGATATGAGTGAAAAAATGCAGATGGCACCAGTATCTTGAATATAATAAAATGTGCATGAAACTTACAATGTACACAGATCTGTGTTTCACTGCGTCTTTGTATTCATCATTCTGCTCTGGTAAGGGTTTATCTGGAGACCTCCTTATTTTTGTCTTGTCCTCATTGATCTCCAAGAGGCCCGTCTTTGATTTCTGGAGTGCTGAAATGACCACACTGGTCTCTGTAGTTAAAGCTTTCAGTCTGAAAGAGGACAAGGTGAAGAAATGGCATTTAAATTGTTCAGACGGGTAAAACTTGTACAACGCAAACAATTAAAATAATCTAAATATTGTTTGTCAGCAAAGTAGTCTAATTACCAATTTTAGCTAGTACGATTTTGCCAAATTGTGAGACTGTTTCAGTCCCTACCACAGAACTCTAAAATATTTTTATCTTACTACAAATTTGCATCCTCCGATTTACCCATGATTTACTCCTGGTAAGTCATGGGCTTATTCCTGCTTTTAACACTGTGCAACATTAAATGATATTTCTATTCTATTCTGTATTATGGCCGCCCAGTCATGCTGAGGACATTTCAGATGAATGGATATACCAGGTGTGAGTTGAGATTTTTGCCACAACGTCTACAAAGAGCCAAGTATGAAAGAAACAAAATAAATGATTGTATATTTTAGTGGACACTCCTTGTGATTGTTCTTTTTTTATCTCTTCAAACGTCATTATTTCAATTCAGTACCATGCATCTGAGGCTCAGTGATGTATTTGTTCAATATTCGAAAGGAATATGAAGAACACAGTAATATGAAACCCAATGCAACCCCAAAGCACCATGACCTCATATCATTCCCTCACTGTGGTATTTATTGATTCGCTGGGCTTGAATTTCTAAACCACTGGATGTAATCCTCGACTCACATAAATGTTATTTGATTAAAAAAGGGTTAGCTGATATCTATATGAAGTTAAGAGTTTCAAAAGGTAAAGAGAAATCAAGCAAACCTGTTGAATTTAAGCATGGTCTCCAGCATCACCCAGCCATCATCAAGCTGCAGCTGCTCCTTCAGAAACCTGTCTCTTGGAAGGTTGTGATCCCCAAAGTAATACTAGGTGAAAATAATACATATAATACATATAATATATATATATATATATATATATATATATATATATATATAAATATATATATATATGGATAT
>CAEGAF010110273.1:0-13831 GCA_903067075.1 Micropoecilia bifurca | reverse complement strand
ATATATATATATATATATTTATATTTGATCATTTATATCCCTCAGATACCTCTGAAGTATCTCTTATCTGAGTTTCTGCGTTTGAACATTGCACTCTTATTGGTCTGATTTGAAATTACTTAGTTTTTATAGTTTTTATTGTAATGTAACACTTTTGATTTGTGTTATGACTCATATGAGAAAATGGTAAATATAATAATAATTTAAAAAACAAGTAGTTATAATCAAAATATGCTGTGAATAAATATCTTCAGAATAATACTTAAATCTTATCCAGTCCACAGGTTTGTGCAGCACAAAGGGAAATAAATATCCGTCATTGTAATCATTTAAATGTTTGACCAGAAATGTTCATTTGTAAAAGTATTTTACTGAATTGGTGGAATTCTGTAGGGAGAAAATTCAGTGTCAACATTTTTTAAATGGAAGTAAAAATGTTGATGAAGTCAAGCGTCAGATATTCTCTGTTGTGTCCAGTAGAAGACAGTGAGGCTGCTCTGTTTCATGCAAAGATATCAACTTAAGAAAAATTATTCATATTAATGATACTTTTGGTTGAAAACATATTTGTGTCAGAACAAGAAGATTTGTGTTCTTGAACTCTTCCTAACGTTGTTACTGTGGTTACTAGGAAACAGCTTTATGTATCACACATTTATAATACAATTTAAAAGTTGATTACTGTCGTGTTTTTTGTCTAACAATTCTTATGTTTCAGTCTCATATTTAGATGCAGAAGAAAAAAATTACAAGAATAAAATGACATGGTGATCAAGTTGTTGTTAATTTAGAAATAATTCATGTATGTTTAAATGATCTACATATAGTTCAAACTAAAATTGTTCATTGTTGTAGCAGATTTGAGTCTTTTCCTGAGAACTGAAAAGGGTTTCGACATTCCATTTTAATATTTGAAAAAGGAAATAAGAATAGATCTTTTATGTTTCCAGAAATAAAAGTCATTTCTCTGCGTTTCGTGTTGTGGTTTATGTTTTTATAGCCTGTCTTATTGATGCGTTGCCTTGTGACAGACTTTGCTTCTCGTTGTTCCCACCAACACAGATGAAGAAACACACAATTGTTTTGTTCATAATATAACTCAGAATACTAATAATGCGTCTCTGTGTTGATGACGGAGTTGCTCAATGTTAAGATGATCTGTGTTGCACAAACTGATACTGAACTAAACCCTGACAAAATGAGGGCATAATGAAATCACTGCAGTTCTTCTTATTATGTTCAGAGAAGGAAACATATTTGATTTTGTATCTTGGTGTTTATCGTTTATCGTCACCTTGCTAAAATAATAAGTCAATTGTTTTGTGAAAATTATTTTTTTTTTCTTTGTCTTAATCACATGTTGACAAAGAGAGGTGGTGGTTATTATTTGTTTATTTATTTGTTTATTATTATTAATATTTGCCAAAGTCACTTTTGCCAAAAAAAAAAGACTTTTTAAAGAACATTTCAATTCTTTAAAACTTTTCCTTATGAGCATGCAAAGAAATCTAAACAAAACTGGCATCATTTTATAGAAATATTTCATGTGATTCAGTTAACATGAACTTGTAAAAATATTACCTAACACTGATTATGGTGAAATTATTTTCATGTGTTCTGTCAGTTTTCAGCAGACGTTGGACTTTGTGCATCATTTAGCAGTGATGCTCTCAAAGACTCTCACTATATAACCCACATGCTGCCAGACGTATTGCTATATTTTAAGTAATACATGTTTTTTCTTCTGTATTAAGAAAAGAATTTTAAAAAAAAAGTGTTTTACTGAAAACACAACAATTAAAAAATATTTATTCAACTTTGTTTTTTGGGCTCTTTCAATATATTCTTTAAAAAATACTACATTTGATTTGCTTCTTTTTCATTGGTTGCCATTTTATGAGAAACTTATTAAACTATAAAACAGTAGAAAATATATCAGCCTTGCTTCTGTAAAATTCTCCTCTCATTACAATTTACATTTTAATTGGAAGAACTGCTCAGGTTGTTTTTTTATTAGTTACTATGGAATATTAGAAGCTGTGCTCTTGTTTTTTCTTCTTCTTTACTCTTAAGGATGTTTTAGTGTGTGGCAGGAAAACTCTCTGCAGAATGACAGATAAAACCCGGCGTAACCTCAGGAGGGAGGTAAAGGCTTCAAAGTCCCACAGCCTCTTTTATGGACAATGAAGTGTGAGAATTGCCCCTAAGCTCTTTCCAACCTTGCTGCTCAGTGCCAAGACCGACCACAAAACACACACGGCCTCACCAGGCAGACCTTTTACAGCTGCTGGAGATTCATGTCTCAGACTGTGAAAAGTCAACAAAAAGTTGTTTGTGAAGGATGAAGCCGTTTCTCTTTCTAAGACGACAAATTATGTCTTGTCTGGATTTGGAGGCAGATGATTTAAAGTCGTGCAGGTTTTTTTTTTGCGTTGGAGGCGCGTCTGAAGTCTGCCCAACTTATTGGATTAATTAGGATTTTTAGATAAATATAGCCGAGTGTCATCCGCATCGCTGGAAATTTATCCTGTGTTGTCTGATCATTTTACCAAGTAGAAGCTTATATAAAGAGCACCGGCTCAGGCGCCAAGCCCTGTGGTACTCCACAAGTAACCCTGGACTGTGAAGAAGATTGATGGTAAACACAGACAGACGTAAAACAAACTGGAATCTGTCAGATAATTGAGATTTATACCAGCCTGGTGATGTCCTTTACAGCACACTTAAGCCTTTCTAACAGAGTACAGTAATGAGTTGGATCAAACGCGGCACCGAGATCTAACGTGACAAGTTCAGACACAAGTCCATTATCTGAGGCCCAGAGAATATCATTAGGAACCTTCACCAGCTTCACCGGCGCTGATTCAACGCCCTGATGATCTCTGAAACCCTTCAAACAGGTCGTTGCTGAGTAAATACTCATACCGGTTAGATCAACTAAATAACTACAGTGAACTAAAAACCGCTGGTTCTGATTGGTTAATAAGGGTAGATGGTCCCTCCCCTTTGCTCTTTGGTGAATCCACCAAGCTGATTCACCACATCATAGCATTCCGTGAATGCTAAAGCTAGTTAGCATAGCCACCGACAAGAGGAGATAAATGGATTTCCTGGAACGGTAAGTTGTTTTTCAACTGTTTGGGCCCTGATTGGTTGGTTCTGTCTTTGTTTCTTCATACAGCAGAAAACTCAGGGAGGAGATGGAGGAGATTGATCTTTTCACAGATTATCTGTCTCATATTAAACTGTGAAGACGTGGAGACAGCTTTAAGAAATATGGAAAAAACTTTTTTTCTATATTATAAAATAAAATGGAAAAATGATAAAATGTATATAATAAATATATAATATGTATATATATTTTTTTCTTTTACTAAGATAAAAAAAAAACTTAGTTACATACTGCAGCTTTAACCATCTAAGTGTTTGAGGAGAGAAAACTTCTGTCCAGTAAATCACATTTAATTCTTTTGTCTTTCTGTTCAGTCAGAGTATAATTTTTTTCTTTTTTCTTTTTGAGATTTTCATGAATGAAGCGCTAACCTTCCAAACAGCGAACTGAGATCCATGTGGTGGAGTTCAGTTCTCTGCTGCTTTCTGACTGGATGCATCACTTTCCTTTTAATGATCAGCGATGTGAGAAGAACATTTCTGTGTTGATTGATTTCCCCAGGAAGACACACATTCATTTGGTGAAACTATTAGATTGTTATTAACGGTACCACAAGTTTCACTTTCGGCTTTAAGCATCCGACATCCCAGGCAGGTTGATGCGTCTTCATAGTGAGAAATCAACCAGTGCTGCTGAGTCACTGGAGTCCCAGTGGATGGATTCCACAGCGGTGGCACCAGGGGCCGTCCTGGTCGGTTCTGTATCTCCAATTTTTCAACAATTCATGCCACATCATTTACATTTCTATTTTCCACCACAGGCTCTCAGAAGATTTATTTTACTATCTCATTTGAAAAACGTATGGAAGTGTGATGCACCATGTACATGTGTTGTTTAACTGAAGCAGAGAAAGAAGGCAGTGTGATCACTTTTACACTGTGTTAAAAATGCAAGGAAAAATATATAAAATCAGTATGATTTTGGTAAAGGTTATTTTTTCCACACAACATTAGTGATAACATTGGTTATCTGTCCAACTTTTAATATCAACACATCTCTATATAGGTCATAAAATTGTTGCTATGTATTAGCCTAACGCAATGTAATGATTATAGAAGGCTAACATAACTGTCCCAATTAATGTGAAGTGATTAAGAGGCTGTTATGCCAATGCAGTTTACAGCTTAAAAACTAAGATAAAACATTTTTTGTAAATATTCTGAGTGGGAGACCAAGCAACACCTCGTCCAGTTAATTGCCTTTTTTTTCCATGTTACATCACAACATCTTTGCCTTTAGTGATTATAGTTTTTCTGTACTGTGTTGTAGTTCAATTTTAGGAGAATTACAATTTTAAAAACTGTGATCTTTCTTTGCTAGAAACCAAAGATGTTTAGCATCTTTAAGCAGCTAAACGCAAACAACAAAGCACATCCTGGACGAGAAGCCGCCCTGGGCCGCTGCCCCTGTCAGAAACTGCTACTGGGTTGTGCAGAGTGGTATTTATGTGTGAGAGCTCATTTTTCAGCATTTCCTAACATGAATTGTTCATACTAGTTAAATATATAGCAAAGCCATAGAGAAACTTTATGGCACAGAGTCCAGTTCAGAGGCCTGAGACGGTGAGATTAATATATTGGGTAGAGGTGCTGGAACTGATGACCACAATTAAGCTTTTTAACTACTTTTTATTTTATTCCCCTTTTTTAAAGGAAAAAACAAACAACAGAAAAGTGATTTTCCTACAGAGAATTATGACACAATCAGCAGATATAAATCTATCTCCAGTCTACAGTGTAGTTTTGGTCTGCTGACTTTGCGGTGAGGAGGAATGTGCATGTGTGTGTGTGCGTGCATGCGTGCGTGTGTGAGTTTACATCATCTTTCTGTGTGGCTCACTGTGTGTGAGTGCATTCCATCTGGGTGGTCAGCCAATACATTAATGAGCGCAGATGTAAACAACAACCAGTTAATGAGGCACGGTAGCCATGAAGCTGCTCTTTATTTCTCCAGTGATGCATCAGAACGATAACCTCAGCTGCTGAATCACTTCATGTTTATTTGGCAGATCTTTTCATATCTCTGCAGAGCAGCTGGGGCTGAGATTTTACTTTATGGCTCCTGTTAGTATGATAAGTACCTGAAGAGCAAAGCAGAGGCTTCTGATGTGAGCTTTGAGGAGGTTAAGTCAGCCTGTTAGTGTTTATTCAAATTTCCCCATACAAGGAAGACAATTGTGTGTTTCATTGAAGATACACCTAAACTGACAGACAGAATAAAAAAAAATATCCAGAAAATCACATTTTGTGATTGACAAATAATTACATAAAATAAGTATTTGATACAATAACTTATATTTGGCATAGAAAGCTTTGTTTATAATTCAGAGGTTCTAAGTTTCATGTTGTTCTTCACCACATTTGCACTCGCTGCTGCAGCAGGGACTTTGGACCACTCCTCCATTCAGATCTTCTCCAGATCTATCAGGTTTTGGGGTTGTTGCTATAGACAACAAAACATTTCAATTCTCTCCAAAGATTTTCCATTATGCTACCTTCAAGCTGCAGCCCATAGCAACCCAAATCTGATTTTTTTGTGAAATCTTTTTTTTTTTTTTTTTATCTCAAATGTTCAAACTTCCAAATATATGCGACTTGTATGTGATCTGTAGTGTGAACTGCAAACATCTGGAAAAGTGCGCAGTAGAGGGCGCACTAACGTCACTCATACAGAGTATGCCCACAAAACCAACTGCCATAAAAAAGAAGAAAAAGGAGAAGAAGAAGAAGAAGAAGAAGAAGAAGAAGAAGAAGAAGAAGAAGAAGAAGAAGAAGAAGAAGAAGAAGAAGAAGTGCTCAGTGTTTGTGGAAGTAAACATGGATGCTAATTGGTGGAGTGTCTTATGATTTTGAAATTGTTATGTCTCTGGAGTCAGCACATGATCAACTCAATCTTCACTGTATTCCGCTATGGTTGTTGTTTTTCTGTTCACTTGTGTATCAATAGGGACATTTGTCAGTGACGTTCATGTCGGATGGACCTGACCTGGACGTTCAGACACAGCTCACATTCGATAAGCTCCAACATGAATCAGATATTCAAGTGACCTGGGTTGCATTCAAGAAAAATCTGATCTGCGTCGTTCAAACTGTCATGAGGAGATTAGACTCAGGTCGCATTAAGGCAACAAAAACATCAGAATTGGGTCACTTCAGTGACAGTGTGAACACAGCCTTAGTTTCTGGTCTGGAGACTGGCTGGGCCACTCCAGGACCTCGACGATCTTCCCATAGAGCCACTCCTTAGTCGTTTTGGGTCACTGTAATTCTGGAACACACAACACATTTCTAACACTCTCACTAAGGAACGGTTGTCACTCCTTAAAGCAGCCGGCAATCATCCTGTTCCCTTTGCAGAACTTTAACCCCAAACCATGACGTTTCTGTTCCCTTACCTCAAAGTTTTTTAAGGTGTTCTAGGGATTGTTCTCATTATTCTTCTCCCACATGACTTCCTGCCATGCTCCATTTGGATCAGCCAAATTGATTTTCTATTATTGTTAATCCTGGATGAAAACCTGTGTGAAAGAACCCTGAACGCTTTAAGTCAAAGCATATTCATGGCCCACCACAGCTTTTTATGTGACCCTCTAGACTCCAAATTACATCCATAACTCCTTCCAGTTTGTGATTTTGATTGCAAAAGAAACCACTAAAACAATCACAAAATCCTTGAAGGACAGTGTCTTGTTGATATTTGAACAGTTGAATTGGTTTCATCAATACATTCTTGCTCAACCGTCCCTTTAAGAACATTCAGATTTTTGATCTGGCCAAAATAAAAATGAGTTTGACAGCCCTGGTCTGCAGGCCAAAATGATCCCGACAAGACATTCAGGACAAATTTGTAATGTGTAAAAAGAGAACATGAAATTAAAAAGATAATAATAATAATAATAATAATAATAATAATAATAATAATAATAATAATAATAATAATAATAATGTGAGGAAGGTTGGTGATTTAAGTTGGATATATGGATCGGATTGCATCTGAAATAATTTTCCCAGGCTTAAGCACATTGCGGCAGGTTGCTCTTCAAAAACAAAAGGGTTAAACAAGGATAATAAAACTGAGATGCAGTAGTACAACAGTGAGACAAAGAAAGGAAATTCTTAGTCATGCTTTCTGCAAAAATACCCAAGCAGAGCTTAAAGTGTGTGTGAGATGTGGATCAAGGTGTTCAAACAGTCCTGCAACCCAGACACCAGATTTTCTCTGAGCTCTAAGAAAATAAAACCTCACCTATTGGCTGTTTGCACCATCCCAGGTTTGATGGTGGTTTGATATTAGAGGGTGACGCTGTGCGCAGAGGCCACGACGGGTTGGTTACCCCTCAGTGAAAAAACTAAATAAGTGAATGATGTGGCAGTCAGACAAGGCTCCTGCTGAGCCTTTGCCAGTGATTTATCAGGTGGAATCACACCAGTCAAATCCCAGCATGCAAAACCACAAAACTCAGATCTTTAATAAAGGAAATGTTTCTTGGATGCTTGCAGGTTTTCCTTTTTTTTCATAATTGCAGGATTATTATTTTGTGGTAATGCGATTAACACAAACAGAAACAGACACTTTGAATGTGTTATTTCTCTGTGCCAGAGAGATAAAAACCAGAGTGTTCCTTTGGTTTTTATCTGTCTGGATTTGAGGGTTGATCTTTGGCTGAAACTGATCCATCGGGTGTTTTGGGGTTTTGCTCATGTAGGATAGAATGAGACTGAGGGCTCGTCTGATGTAACATAAAAGCTTCTTTCAGTCTCTGAACTGACATCTTGCTTACCAGTCTGTCTACGTTCCGACTCTCACCTACGAAGGTTGAAGGTTTCACTGCAGAAATAATCCTGGATTCAGGCAACTGAAATTTGGCCCTTGCACAGGCTGGCTGGGGTTCTTGTCTTGGGAAAAGGATGAAGAACATCATCTGGAGGCTGCTTGTTGTCAATGAAGGTGTTTTTCTGGCCACAAACCACTGGCAGGAAAAGGGCAGTGGAATATGCAGGAGGTACAATGAATCACTTGTGGCCTGGGAATGCTTTGGGATCCCAACGTAATAATCTAATAATCATCATGGAAGAAACTGGAATGGATGGATGGACTGTAGCACAATTTATATTGAATGTGTTTTGCATTTTATCGCTCAGAGTAATTGTCTCTCTAACAGCTTTTTTTAGTAGATAAATATCAACTGTGACATAAAAGAAATGTTACTTCCTGATTTAATGCCTTGCTGTCATGGGCTCAACAGTTCCACCAGATGTTTGCTACCTGCTGCTGGCTAGTCTGAAGGAGCTGTGGGGAGAAGCCTGGAAACTGTAGCTCTTGGAAGGAGCTTCATCCTTGAAGGCTAGTTCCAACCAGGCATTTTGCACAGCTGAATGGTTGCCATGGGAGATTAAAGAATTTCTCAAAAGCATGAAAGTATCAAGGCAACAAGTTGATTTTACATAATAATTCCCCTTGAACATTACGAGGCGTTGTCAGTCATTGATGTCACTGTCGTATGGAGGTGTGTCATAACTTCTTTGCATTGTTGTGAAGTACAGAACCAACTGTTCAACATTCTTTTAACCACAGGACACTTTACAACATTGGCACTTCACGATTAAAACTAGGTGCTTCCTATGCTACGTGTTTTTTGAGCCAAATAAACAGAGACAGACTGTCTATAACGTCTGAAGGTCCCAGGGCCTCACCCATCCACCCTGAGAGTTATTTGGGCTGTTGTCAGTCCAACAGCCCAGTCCTATCTGAGTTCAGCAGTGGATGACCTTGGAAACAATGTTTCCAAGGTCATCATGTGAGGCATATTGGTCAGGTTTCAAGGCATGAACGTACAATCTGAAACTGCCCAGGGAAAAATTAAAGCTGCACTGTAGACGTTTTGAGGAACTCAAGGCCACAACAGCCTCTGATCTGTGCTGTTGTGTTTTATTTCACACACTTCTCTTTTTATCATCATGAGTTTTTCTCTTTCCAAAGTGTGCAAGTTAATGTCTCCTTGAGTTGTAGATGAACCATGACTGTCATCTGGTATCTGGTCAATAATTTATGTTTTGATTTGAACCTGTAGAACAGGTTCTCCGGTTCTCTAGGGCTGGTGTCCGGCAACTTTTAGACCCAGCCAAATGATTAGGCCATTAGCAGGACTCTGGAGAATTCCACTGCATATAAAGTCATTTGATTCGGGTGAATTGAACCAGGAACACATCTAGAGATACTGAATATACCCATTTTCAGTACCCACAAAACGCATGTTCAGTGGCCAACTCTTACAAGTTTTCTGTTCAAGATCTGTTTCTCTTTCAAATAATTCCTGAAACCAGGCACTCATAGGGTTTATTCACACCTGTTATGTTTGCTCTGTTAGCCCAGATGTTTTATGCAGACATTCAGACCAGATACATTCAGATTCTATGTATCTCAAATCTGAAACAAAATTTCACAAAACTGCAAAACAGCCGAAACGCTGAGTTCTTTTCGAGTTGCTTTTGAACCAGAATAAATGGAAGACTGACCAACACATTTGATGTGTATTGATGATTTTAATAACATTTGACAAAATGCATTGACCATTTCCAGTTTTCACAAATAGGGTCTTGACAAAAGTTCAATCTGGAAGACTCTCTAGTCGCACCTGCCTCATCAATCAGCGCCTCCCTCTCTGCAACCTGGACCTATCAGCGCCGGTCCAAACCTCACTCCAGCCAGTCATCGTTTGGGCTCCAGTTCAAAAGGACCTTCACCCATGTTTTTCTCCTCTGCTCACCAGCTGTGATTGACCCACCTCCACCACATCTCCACCTTCTGCTCCAGGCTCTGAGGCCTCATCTTCCTCCGACCGCCGCCACCAGTACAGACCCCGAGGGTCTATAATCCTATGCTGTATCAGGAATGTTCATCAAGCTTATCGAAGTCCAGCTCGACGTCCCTGCCAGGGCCTGAACACCAAAGGATTTTATTTTCATGTTAATTTTGTCATTAAACTCTTTTAATCGCTTTCTTTCTCTGTCTTAGTCTCTCCAGATTGAAATGTCAAATGTGTGATGTTTTTAAAATGTTTTTTCATGTTTTCATTATGCTAAGCACTTTGAACAGCTTTGCTGTTGAAATGTGCAATAAAATAAATTTGATTGAACCTTTAGGTGGTCTTTGTTAGGATCTAACCAAAAAGTAACACTTTATTTGAAGGGGGGTAAATAAGACTGACATAACTCCTGTCATGAGCATGAATAAGCCTTCATGAATATTTGTGGCTGTTGTCATAAAGCGTCATTCGGTAAATTATGACCCTTTTAATACAAAGTTGCCATTATTGAAAATGTCTTTAGGACAACTTGACATTCATCAAGAAATCATTACTGTTTAAACTTTATCTTTAATAACATAAAGTCACCTAATTTTTAAAGTGCAATCAGTAATACTTTTATAACAAATTAATATCAGTAATGATTTCTTGGTGAAAATGAAGAAATCATTAAAACCAATAACTTTGTTAAATGGGTAGCAGTTCATAACGTAACACTTTCTTGTTATGACAACTGCAATACCATTTTGAACGTCAACCATTTTAGGATGGGATATTATTTATGGAACAGGGTCAGCATGAGTTCTGCCAGCTGAATAAGACGGATTCTCTGTAACCCACAACACACCAGCAGTATCATTGCTAAGCAGAAAACAGCAGGTCAACTACAATATAAGGACAGTCAGATCATGCATTAAAACAGTGAGAAAAAGAATGAAGACAGAGGAACACTGACTGTTCTGCAGCACAGTTTGAGGAACAATGACTGCTGGCCTGACTGATCTGTTGGACTAAAATCCTTCAATTAATTTTATTCTTTAAGTTTGACATCATTTCAGAAAGCTTTATGTTTTGATATGGATGATTTGGGATATGGATATTTCAGATTGTTTTGTCTTCCCAGCACAACCTACAGACCGTAGGTCTGACTGACGTGATCTGACTGACGTGATCACGTCAGTCAGAAATTGGCTTCAGTTCAGTTTCAAAAATATATAAATTCCATTTCAGACAGAAATCATTTATAACAATGGAACGCTTGATGCAGTCCTTCTTGTTGAACTGAGAGGAACAGCAACCCTGATCTGCCATTACAGGAAGAGTTTCTGAAGTCCAACCAGGACGGACCTACAGGAACCGAGCGGGAAACTCGAGGTGAACCTCATCCAACACAAACACAAACTGTTGACTCTCACTCACTCATCCAGCCCCATTCCTATCTGAGTTCAGCAGTGGACAGCCTGACAAATGGCCACAATTAGAGCTTTCTCATTAAAGTTGTTTTTAATTCAGCCTTCCCATGCAGAAAATCCATCATCTCCAAAAGATGACTGCATATGTTTGTTTGTATTTGCATATACGCTATGTGTACTTTGTCTCTGCAGAATCACACAGAGAAACAAGGAGAGACTAAACCTCCTGCTCTTCTTCCTGTCAACATGAAGACAAAAGCAGTCTGATGCGTTTGTCTTCCTGTGAGTTATTTACATCACCTTACCTTGTCCTTGCTCACACAGGTATTCATGTATTTCAAACCTTTTTGTGTGTAAGGTTACAACCACAAAATGGTTCCATAGCTCACTGTTATGCAGATGATAAATGAATCTATCTGTGCCTAAAAATGCTATCAAACGAATCATTACAGACGTCACTGACAACATGACGTCTCTGAACTGCCTTCAGCACTTTGCAATTAGGAAATATTTGTAGTTTGTTTAGTAAAGGAAGTAGTTAAAAAGTTTCTAAATCATCTTTTGTTTAATTTTGATGAGCGTATCTAATACTCTATAGTACAATACATTGTACTATAGAGTTTTCCTCTCTATAGTAGAAAAGCTCTCTAGTGTAGTGTAGTTATTATTATTATTAAAGTTTATTTGATAGGGACAGACACACATTTACATAGACAAACTGAATAAACAGCAGTCCCATGTTAGCATCATGTTGATTTAAGCGTTCTCTGCTTATTCGGGTAAATGAAGATCATTTTAGTTTGACCTTCCTGGTAGATTTATCAAAGTAACCTGCTTTGATGCAACATTAGAATTTTATAGAATGCACTTAAAGTACATTCTTGTTTAGAATAGATTATTTTCTCAGGGTGGTCATGACCCTGGATCCCACAGGTCAGGTTGTTGTATCATACAGCATCAGCATGGTATGGCCCATTCTGTTTCAAATCCATCAAATTATTCTCATTTGGGGGTTTTTTTCCCGGTTGCTGGGAAATAAACTCTTCCATTCAGTTTTCTGTTACTATGGTGGTACAAAGCATTCTGGGAACAAGCAGCTTCTTTAGCGGTGACGTCTGGTGGCTTCCCCTCCTGGAGGACATGTCTGTCTTCTGGACGTCTGTCCAGTCAGTGGTTGTCCCCAGGACGATGTCCTACTGACCCAAACTGAGGAAACATTTACAGGTTCTGGTGTTTTAGCTGATTGTGATGTGAGACGAGTTATTAAATATTCAACTTTTTTTACATATTTACATCTGACATTTACCTGTCATTTTATTTCCTATGTTCAGTTTATCTTTTATTTTTTTCTTGAGTTAATTAAGTTCTGACCACTTTATTTATTAATTGTCATTTAGAAAGAGAGTTAGTGTGATGACCTGTTGGTTTTATTGTTGTGCTTTTAGTGTCATTTAGTGTCACGAATGTCTTGACTTGTCATCATCAGTGGATGGTGAGAAAACTATTTTTGATTCTTTTGCACGTCTGATACATGTGAAAAATCGTTATGACATTGGCATGTTTGTTCAATAGAACCACAGGTTCTGCCTCCTGCTAACTGAGAATAATTGGGCATAACGCTTAACTCCTCTGTGATGACATAACAGGAGATGGATTTAAAGCACACCAGCAAATCAAACTCTAGTTTGCAAAAAAAGAACAAAAACATGATTTTGAAGCGGCCCACCCTGGTAAAAAAAAAAAGTATGCTTTAGTATACTAAATTTTAACATACTTTAGTATACTTTTAGCAATGTACTTAGACTGTGCTATTTTGGAACAACTTTTTTTGTACTTAGTATACTTTAGTAGTATTTAAATTGTTTAAAAATACAACTAATAGTATACTTTAGTACATTACACCTACGTTTTTGGAACAACTTCAAGTATACTTCGAGTGTACTTAAAGTATACTTCTTTAATTTCATATTTTAATTTCATATTACATTTTGATATAATTATCATATTATTAGTGTCATTATTAATTATATAATTATGTCTCAAAATTGTATAAAATATCTATATATATAATATACTTCAAATATATTTTAAATATACTAATTTAATTTATTTAAATTAAAATTAATTGTTGTTTTTTATTTCCTGCTATTGATAATAAACTACAACTTTAATTATTCGTGAAAGTCTTAATTCCTACTTACCTGTTTTGTAAAAGACAATCTGTCCATCCATGATCTGAACACACTGATCCTTGCAGGGTGAGGGTGGCTGGTGGTGCCCATCTCCAGCAGCCATCAGATGAGAGGCAGGTTCACCCTGGACAGGTCATCAGTCCATCACAGGGCCCTGAAAGTCAACAACAAATAAAAAAAGAAAGATAAATGTTAGATTAACAAGAAGAGAAAAATTCTTTCCAGTTACCTTTAAATCAAATCATGTTTA
>CAEGAF010110264.1:0-32268 GCA_903067075.1 Micropoecilia bifurca | reverse complement strand
ATAATAATAATAATAATAATAATAATAATAATAATAATAATAATAATAATAATAATGATAATAATAATAATAATAATGTTGATTGTATTGGTCCTAAATACCATACATTTTATATAGAGTAGCATAATCTAGCTCTATAGTCATGCATTTATCAATGCTTCAGTCTTCAGGCATTTACAGTTGAACAAAATAATAATATGTACATATAAACAATTTTACCTGCCTAATACCTTTATGTTATGTTTACATTGTGTTAAGTGCAAATAATTACTTTATTAAGGGTTATGAATAGCATTGGAGTATGTTGTAGTTATTGCCCCCTACAAAACATCTGAAATGTTTTTGTGGTTCTTATAGCTATACTTTACTGCAAGAAACAATTCATTACTACAGTTTTCCAACAGAGATCTTTAGAGATTTTGCATGTCATCCTCACTATTTTGGTGGCAATAAAAACTTTTATTCAGTCGTTTGAAACTGCTCAGTTTTTGCTCTGAGCGTAGATGTGGGACATTGAGGTGAGCAGCCATGTTCTGTTGGCACTTCATTACTAATGAAGAGTAGCACAGATCTGCCTTCCTAGCATGTTGTTCTGTTTCCTATTTAGGTGAGCAACTGTCCCTTCAAAGTTTGACTTTGGGGAAGCAGAAAATTAAAAAATGTATTTCATAAATGTATGCAATACCTCACATTTTAATTAGTTAGTAGCTTTTTCCCCTTTATGAAAGAGTTAAAAGGTTTGAATTTTGAAAATGTTTTTATTATGCTTGTACAAATATTTTTTTCACATATTACTAGACATGCCAAAAATTGTGGCGCCTGATTGCAAATACAAATGTTAATAGATTTTCATTAAAATTCAGCTGGACATCTCTCTCTACCATCAAAGCTTCACGTGGCTTTGTAAAACCGAACGATCAAGCACACATGAAATGTCTGCGGCTTTGTTCGGGTAATATCTGCATCGGTACTTGCCAAAAGTTAATTGCAGGAATCTAGAGATTTCTCCAAACATTTGCATGGGCGCTCAGAGCATATTAAAGTTATTAGAAATGATTACTTCCTATAGGTCACGAAGGGTCAACTGAAAACCTTAAGAAACAGACTGGAAATATAAGAAAACGCCTCAGTTTCCGTTCAAGCAGGAAAACCATGTGAGGAAAATGAAATAAAGTCACCTGAGTAAAATCTCATTGTCATTTTTTCAAACCTTTGATGATAATAGTGCTGGACTTTTAATCTTTAACCTCTATTAAATGTGGAAAGTTCAATTTTGTTCTTAACCTATTAGCTTAAATGTGCCTGGAAGTATATATTTCTCACCTTCTTTTAATCTAAAATAAGGATAATCTTAAAGTATAGTAGGCCACGACTGCTTCATCTCTGCTAACTTCTTCAGACCTCACACACACAATAGTTCTTTATTAGTGTTTTTATTATCCTTCCAAAATCTTGCAAGGTACTTAGAAATGCATAAAATCTCGTGTGCAAGGTGCCATTAATACTATGTATTTGTATAAGATTAATTGCAAATAAAAGAAAACACTGAAAACAAAAGTAGAAAGTTTTCCACGAGTGTGTTTTCATATGAAGCATTTGTGGGCTCTGCCTGAATGCGCACTGGAACTTTCCAGCCTTTCTTTTCCTTCTTATTTATTTTTTTGCCTCTGTTGTTTTCTCAGGATTGCAATGCATCACTTGACATTACCCAAGCAGGTTTGAGCAGCAGCGCATCAGCTGAAAGCAATTTTGTCCAGAGCGCAGCTGCCAGGCGGATAAGACTTTCCTTCTTTCGTTTACTTTGAAATGCTCCTTTTTTTCTTCAACATCCAAAATACACAAGGCAGCCAAATTGCTGACATGTGTGCGCGAGGGGCAGCGAGACTTCTGCATTCTTTCATGCCCCACTATGCAAAACTCCACATTGTTTATTTAAAGAACACTGAACACTTTAGCACTATTAAGAAACATGTCATATGGTAAACTAAAGGTTTCCTCTCAGGAAAAATCCCTGTCAGTTTATTTTTCTGCAGTATAAAGTTATTTTAGTTTTGACTCACAAACTGACTACATTCACAATTAAGAATCAGCGTAGTAACCAAGTGTAGCAAAAGACGCCATCAGCCTATAGGTAAACCTGAAAATGCTGTGTGCTCAATATGGTGGTAAAAACAAATTCTAACACATATGATCATATTTACTTAAAGAACAACAAAAAAATTAGCTACATAGCAATTGATACAGTGAAAAAAGAGAGTATTTGCCTCCTTGTCCCAGCTTATGTTTTTTGTCACAATTTAATATTTTGGATTGTCAAACAAGTTGGAATATCAGACTAAGACAGCAACAAATAATTTTAAAAAAGAACTGTTTTAAGTAATACAATTATCTACCTAACAATGGAATAGTCTTTCCAAAGCAACCTGACTTGTTGCTCCTAATTGTCTCAAATTAGGAGCAACAATGAGTCTTTTCCATTGCTGCTCACCTGTCTGCAGAGTTACCTTCTATCTGCTGTGTCGGAGGGTTTTTGAGATTTATGACATCAATTTTGAGATGTATGTCAGGACTTTTACTAGGCCAGGACTTTTACTCTCAATATTTGTATTTCTGAGTTGAATCTTGGACCTGCTGCATAAAGCAAACCCATGTTGGAAAAACTTAAAAGATATTCACTTCTGGGGATGTTTTGATAAAAATCAGATTTCATGGTTCTGCCAACAAGGTCCACTTTTGTCTTGTCAGTCCACACAATATCTTTCCTGTTATCTTGGGGGTCATCAAGATCATTTTAGGGGTGTTGCTAACTGGACATTTGCCTTTGTTTCATCTGCAGCATGTTCTGACTTAGAACTCTAAATTGTCTAAATTAGCAAAGTTAACAGAGTCCAGCAATACTTTAGATGTTGTGTTGGAGTTCTTCTTTGATCTCCTAGTCATCGATTAATATCAAATATTGGTTGGTTCACCGTTGTGAGTGTTGGCTCTCACTGCAGTTTGCTGGAGCACAAATTCTTAAACATGTAACTTTTCCAAACTGATAGAGATTCTTTACATCAAGGCAAGATGTGTTGCTTTTGAGATGTTTTAGCCTACTTCATGTTGTCAGGCAGGTTCACACATAATGTCTTTGTTTTACAAGTCTGGGATTTAACAAGCAGGAATCAGACACCTTTGTACTGGGCAAGGGTGGGTTTGATGACTTTATTTTTCCTTAACAAATGAAAAACAATTATTTGAAAACTGCTTTTTATATTTACTCAGCTTTCCTGTGTGTGATAACCTGATAATGATCTTACAGAAAAAAAACAAAATCAGAAATGTGTAAGCGGAAAGATCTTTTAATGAAACCTTGGGGAATTGCAGAAAGTTAAGGATAAGTGATTTTAACACAAAAATAGTATTAGCAAGCAAGCTTTAGCTAGGACACTATATCAGGATGGATATAACATAGAGCTCTGTGGCTTGACTTAAATTGAGTACAATGAAATTTGGCTTTCCATTTTCTATTTAAGAAACTGCAAACATTTAATGTCTGGCAAAGTCATATTTTTAATTCATATAATTTCAAAGACGACAAGTGAGTACTGGGCTTTGACACACTGTGACACAAGTGGAAAACGGAGCGCAAGACAGCAGGACGTGAGGCCCGACAGAGTCTATAATAGGAAAAACCTGACATCTGAACTCGGGACGATTGTCAGAAGTTGTATTATGTGGCATTGCATACTAGGTGGTGTATGGGAGGCAGCCAGAGAGGGAGGAAAAGTATTGTGAGTGATAGCCCACCAGGGCATCAGAGCAGACTCGGCGCTGGAAGCAGTTAATTTACCTTGACATGCGTAGGAAACCCAAAACTTTCTGAGCTCCGTGTCACATAGGAACCACCCAGAGGAGACCTGCCACAGCCGCGCACCCACAGCCGCTGCGCGTCCTTTCTAACTAGCTCTGTTTAGATGAACACACAGTGGAAGAATGCTGCAGTATACCTAGCAGAAACCACAAGCACAACAGGATAAGGGGCAATGTGAACTTCCATGGGAATGAGGCGGCCAGCGGGGTTATAAGTGCTGTACGTCAGCTGATGTGTATCTCTGTGTGTCTGAGTGCACACAACATTATCCCTGTCTCGTCACTTTGATGCTGTGATACTGTCAGAAAGCAGTCAATAATAAGAGCTGACGAGGGGGAAGTTCCTCCAAAATGGTTTTGACTTATGGGTGGGATTTTAAGTTTTACAGTGGTCATTGAAATCATTCATCTGTTTAAAATTAATTAAACTGCATATGCATGGGGAAAAAATAATAATAAATCTGCGAATTAAATACATCTGGAGAGAAAAGGTTATGGTTATTGGCAAGGTTGGACTTCACAGGCAGCAAAAGACATGGTTTGACCTCCTAAATAAAGCATGGACCTCGCCAGAGATGAGACATTTATATCTATAAATTCCTTTTTTCCTCTAATGTTAATTCTTCAAGCACCTCAGGAACTTGTCATGTCTTGTTATATTTGGGACTCAATTTTATTCTATTTTTTTTATCTTTCTTTATTTTGGGATTTGCTAATATTTGCTTACTAAACTGTGTTCATATGGCTTATGTTTCTCTCATGGCAGCATACCAACATTACATTACAAATATGTTTATTTTTCTTTCGACAAAAAATAGTATATATCTTATGGCTCTCTGTGTTGCCTCTGCTAATTAGTTAACATATTTGTAGATTTACAGCTCTCTGCACTCCCCCTGTTGCCACCAGGTTGTCTTCCTTCCATGATTTACTGTTTTGGATTTTCCTCAGTCTATTATTTTCCCCTCATTTTAAGAAAAAAAACAGTTTATTTTTCACCTTACAAAATTCTGGAGTACGTAAATTGCAACCTTTCAGAACCTTTTGTTAATTTCTTACAGTTTTACAAATTAACACTGACTATCCCAGATGACTTGTGCTTCTAAAACAAATGTGAGCTGAGGTCAGGACATTGTGGTAAAAGTTTACCGGGTGGGAGAGCTGGGAATTTCTGAACGGTGTTTTTCCTTTCCCTCAAGGCCAAGATGAACAACACTCAAACTGAACATTGAGTGCCATAAAATGCCAAAAGAAACAATTATCTATTTAGTCAAGATAAAATTTTCTACATGTTGAATATTTCTCTCTTGCAACAATGCTTTTTGGCAATAAATTGTATTCTATTGGGAAAGCCTGTTTATTTTTTCTTTGTTTCGTACCACATTTGCATGGAAAAGGCATTTTGGGATTGAGCAGCAAAGTTGAAAATGTGGGTTGCGGCCATGTAAGACTTGCGAAATCATCTCTGCCAATGCCAAACAACTTATTCTGCTACTGACTTCTGTTTGGTCTCGCTTGTTGATCAGAGGATTGATGTTTTAAGAAATAGGATATATTGACAATATACCACACACAACAAGCCTGGAGCCTCCTCTTTACGCTGGTCACCAGCATTAGTCACCTTCTGCTGTAGGACGGCACAAGTCAGCTAATTAGATTGTGTTGGTCACTCTGGCAAAAACAGAATGTAAAGTGACCCAACACGTGTTCAGTAGGGTTGAGGTCAGGACTGTTGCATCCTCTTGACTCTGTGAGAGAAAGCACCAATATTTCTTGAGGATGGAAACTCATCCCTAGGAATGGAGAGAGGAGATTACAGAATCAGGGAGACGTTGCCCCCCAACATCATGCTACTTCCACCAATTTTTTGATCGGCCTATTTTCAAACTAATGTCTGCTACGCCACCCACAAATTAATTATCTTTACAAATATGGTACAGTTTAAATTGACATTAACTGGATTTCTACTGTATAAGACATACATGCTTTGAATTATTAGAACAAAGAAGAGTTGGTATTTAGCCAGTGCACTTCTAGATTGGTATCTCGTGTATTCACCAACAGATCTACGCATCTAATTCAGTCGTAAAACACAGTCTGAGAAAATAAAAAGCATAAAAAGTTAAGTCTTTACAAGGTATTTAAAATTATGAGCATGTGTCACACAGACTTAATCACTGTACATATTAAGCAACGTGGATACTGCTTGGTTGAAAAGTGAAAGAAGAAAGTCCCTGATACAAAAGTGAACATGTAAATAAATCAAGGTATTGCTTGAAAATAGGAGGGGGGGGCAAAGAAACTTTTTGCATTTGCTTCAAGTTATTGTGTGTGTGTTCAAATATTATCTTCAAGATTTTTACCCCCAATGCGTATCGCCTAGTCTAGTGCCTTACAATGACATCTGACTCCTCTCTGGTGTTAACTCTGCTAACTCACAAAGAGTTCCTGTGCTTTCCAACAGTAGAATGTCCATAAACAATCCTCTACATGTGCCACAGACAAAACACACTTCAGATTGTTTTGCCTTTATTTTTGTTTGTGTGGTTCAGCAGAGGGAGGTTCCATCCCACTGCCTGTCCACTCTATGGTTTACAAGTGAGATCTGCCCAAATGCAAAGAAATAAAGAGAGAAAATGTTGAGATTCTTAACATACTTTATTCAAATCTTATAGTTTACACACATTTTCTTAATATTTGACACAATTGCCTTTTAAACTGTGGGACTTGTGTAACTGAGTCAGGTTGATCGTATTGTTTTAGCTCTGTCTAAAATTTATGGGACCGATATCAATGCGTTGTGATTGTCTCTCCAAAACAGTCTTTTTCTTGTTGTTGTTGCTGCTGCTTGTTTCTTATGGTCCTCAAGCCATTTTGTGACTGATTTGGCAGTATTACTGGTGCCAGCCTCTTTTCACCTATCTTTTTGTCTTTTTACGTAGCTTACACACATTTTCTTTCGACTAAAAATGATGGGGGGAAAAAAAAACAAAAAAACATTTTGTTGAATGAACTGAACGCAATTCCCAACCAACACTGTCACATCGGCTATGGGAAGCATCTTGACTGTTTTTGTCTAATGCAAGTCAACAGAAAGTTTACTTTAGGAGTATTTTGGTCTCCACATGGAGAACAGGAAGGGACAATTAGCATATAAACAATCAATAATAGAAAGGAAAAAATGAGTCTAGGATGGATATGGATATACACTTAGTCGTGATTTAATCTGTTTGGCTGAGAACAGGAAGAGCAAGACAAGGGAGGGATTTTTTTTTTTGGAAAGAAAGAGGAGAGGGAGAAAAAAGTATAGGATGTTGGCATGCGAGGAGAGGCAGTCTGCGGTAGACTTGTAAATAGCCGGAGGGACAGAGGGATGGAGGAATAGAGCTATCAGCGGAGAAGTGATGAAGGTCTGGGATCTGGCCAAGATAAACACACACCAGCCCAAAAGGAGCAGCGGCAACACACACACTCACACACATTTCAGAACTTTACTACACATAGAAATGCAACATATAAGGCTGCAAGCACTTTATATCCATCATACACCTACTTGTACTCAGGCACACATACACACCTGCAGAAAAATAAACAGAGCTCTATATGGATCACCAACCACAGCTTCTTGAGTGTTAAGCTGTGTGACAACAGGCCGGGCTGTCATTTTGACATCTCTTTTCATCACATGCTACATTAGTCCATTTGCTCAGATACCACAGAATAAACATGTAGAGAAAAGAAATGGTTGGAGTTTTATTTTTAAACACGTGAAATAAACAAAGTTGAGTCCTCTGAAAATCCCTCTTGGCAGGATCATTTCAAAAGTTTCTAATTATCGTAAATTCCCAACTCCGAAAAAGCGGTGTCCTGCAGATTTAATCGTGGATGCAGGAAAGATCCCTGCCACCGCTTTTAATGTGTCTGCTCGTCTTTTTTCTTTCCCTTTTTGTCTTTTCCCCACTGCTTTTGTGCAACTCGGTATGACTGAGCCGGGATGTTACGGTGTGCGTGTGACCAAGCTTCATTGGTGAGCCATGAAGCGAAGGCTCTCCTGCTCTGTCTTGCCTTCGGCCGACGCACACCTCGACTGAGATCTTAAAAGTTGCTAAATGTTATCTTAAGAGTGGCATTCAGAGGCAAAAACTGCAGCGTGAAAGAGCGGCCGTGAAGCGTGCCGAGCTGGAATGCAAAACACAAGCCCTGGTCATCACTCTGTCACCATCCTGATTTGGAGGACCGGCACAAATCAGCTCAGTTTCGGCTAAAACCGTGTTGCACGTTATTGTCGTAAAGCAGATACCTGAAAAAAAAAGAAGAAGCCAAGATTACCTAAAGTAACTGTGAGGACTACTTAAAAAGCTGTTCAAATTATTTTCATTGACGTGTCAAAGGCTGCTTCTTAAAACAACGGAGCTTAAGCTACATACGGGCTTTGTGATTTTGATGACTTAGTATTTGAACTGTTCCTTGTCTGGACTAAAACAATTATGCAAGCAACTGCAATTAGATGCAAGAATTGGGCCTGCAAGTTTGAGTTTGTGAAGGATTTTCTCTAATCCACACAGGGTCATACATGTTTACACACACACTTAAATATATGCAGTCGTATGGAACAATGTGGACACATTGTAATGTCCTGTGTGTTTCCTGACGTACTTTACAGACATTAAATTTCAGTTTTAACAATAGGCCAAGCTATGGATTAAAGACACATCAATAAGCAATACAACTAAAGACCTTTAATATTTTCCAGTAAAATGTAACTAAAATAAATGCTTCTTTTTTTAGTAAGGAATAGATTAGGACACCATCACTTTTTTTTTCAAGCTTAAAATGGTTAAAGTTAGACTTTGGTATACTTGATTAGGCGGACATTAGAATATTGTTTCTCTGCATTTAAAAAAATGTAGACTGTAGCAGCACATTAATCTGATGAGGAATTAAAAGAAACTTGAAATCAATCACAGTTTACAGGAGGAGGACGTTCAAAACAACTGCACTCTTGCTTAGTACAGCTGTTCATCCTGAAAACAAACCGCACGATGCTAATAAAAGTCTGGGCAGGTGCTTGCAACTCTTGATATGAGGATGGATTCCTGTACAATCAGAAAGAGACTCTTCAAGTGTGACTTCCATGGAAACATTTTATGTCTGAGAAAAACATAAAGTCCAGACTGAATTTTGCTGGGGGAAAAAAAACATAGACAAAGTCCAGGACTTCTGAAATAATGTTCTTTGGATATTTGAGTCTAAAAGGAAAATGATTGGACAACAGAGGTAATTACATGTTTGGTGTAAATAAAATACAGCATTCCAGGGACAAAAAGTCACACCAGCAGAGTTCAAATGTGCAGGGTTTAAAAAAAAGCTTTACTACAGCAGAACCAAGCTAACTCTAACCATTACCATAAGTTCCACTCTGAATCAGAGCAAAATGTGAAACGATTTGTGAAGAAATTAAAGCTGATCAGTAACCAGAGCCTGCAGCATGATTATGATCTATCAAATCATATCAGTGAATCCTCCAAGGATTTGCTGGGAATTAAAAAAAAAAAAAAAAAAGACAGTCACGGGTCAAGTCAAAGCCCGTATCTTCATCTCATTGATTTGCTGTGGAGTGATTTAAAATGGCCTGAACAAGAGGAGCAGGGAATGCTTTCCCCAGACCAATGTCGTCTGGTAGGTGAAGCTTTTCTGCACTCCTGTTTCCTGTAGAAGTTTAATCTTTTGAAGCTCTCAGATTAGTAATCCCCTTAAGTGCTGGTTGGGGATGCAGCGGTGGTACTTGTGACCTGGTGAGCATGTGCTTTATGCGCCAGCCTGCATAGTAGTTCAAAGCCAACCTGTGCAACATGAGGAGGGGCGGGGGGGACGATGGGGCACATGAAAGTAACACTCAGCAGTGTGTAGTGTCTAAAGATCAGAGCCCAGTAGGAAGGAGGGAGAGCCAACATAAACAAATCAAAAGCACCTACATTTCAGAGTTTGTCTAGTGAAATATACCCACATGTTGTTGGCACTTAAAGGTCCTGATGCAACAGATGTGGACATTTCAAGGTAGTGCTTCAGACACATAACGAAGCTGAAAATGTATGATGTCAAGATGGTTTTTCTAGAAATGTTCTAAACAAATTTACATTCTCAACATCATCGCCAAAACCCCCGCCCCAAACTTTCCTGGAGTTCTGGTTAACAGATGAACCTTCCAAGCATCCATTCTGCAAGACAACAGAGATATTGACACATGAGCAAGTCAGGCTGCTTCAGCGTTTTAACGCGTCAATCTCCGAGGCGGGTTGCAGCTTTAAAAAAGAACTTTGTATTGTATTTCTTTCCTGTGCCAGAGCCCACTTCCTGTGGCGGTGCTGTGTCAAACACTGATGACCTCCCGCTTCCTGCAAGTCGCATGGAGACGGGCCTGCCACGAGCCCCGGGCCTCACCGCCGGCCCCTGAACAACCTCTGAGCCCCTACCCTTTATCTATCATCGATCTGTTTTGAAATCGTCCCTGACTTTTACTCTCAGCTTTCTCCTTTCAGTTTAGTAGTTTCACTACTTTCTATCGTTCTTCACCTGTATATTCTCCTCTTTTTTTTTTTGCTTTCCTTTTTTTTCTGTTTGCCACTTCTTGCCAGTAACACCCCCTTCTCCTTACTGCTTCCCTCTGTCCACACCTCTGTTCCCCCCTGCATCCCTTCTCTCTTTGTCTGTCTGTCCAGGTCAGAAGAGGGTCTGTCAGACATTTCCTGTGCAAGCTGCAGATCTAGACCACACCTTGCGAGGGGATTTCTGAAACTGCTGTCACCAACACCTCGTTTGTAAACTTGATGAAATACTACCTGCATTGAAGAAAAAAAGAAAAAAAAACAGTACATACTCATATTGGGGCCACTGGAAATTTATGTCGACTTTTCTCTGCTGAACATGCAATGTATCCATGATAAAGAGAAATTTGTGGTATAAGAATGTGGTTATTTCACCTTAGCTGTGGATCAATGCAGCTCCTCCAGTTAACTGCTGAAAAACTGCATTTAAATTGATATTACAAAAATCTAGACTATTAAGTGGGTGAGCTGAAGGCAGTAAGTTAAAATCAAGGGGAATCAAAGTATTTGATCAAAGAATCAAAGACAAATGACTATCCATCCATTTTGTGGTGCCTGCCTCCATCAGTCATCAGACAAGAGGGGTACACCTGCACACCCTCCAAATATCTGTCATTATTTTGTGTTTTCATTTTGACATCAACAAAGCCACATTTTGTTGATCCTGATTGATTTGTGAAAGCAATAAAAAGGTAAACCATCCAAGGGGGTGAATACTTTTTAATAGACCCCGTGTTCCTTTGCTTGAACTCAGTCTGTGATACGTGAGCGCCTGTGTGTGAGAGTTGGCACGGTCCCACATGTTCCACAGTCCAGCGCGTCTTTGACTTGGCCTCGCTTCTCCTTAGATCCAAGGTCACTGAAGTGTGTTTGTGCACACGTGCCGTCGGCAATAACATACCTTTGCTGTGAATCTGTGCGCGCTGCCCCTCTGGTCTTCTTCCAGTCCAGGTCAGAGGCAGGAAGAGCGCAGAGAGAAAGGGAGGAAGCAGAAGCCTCTTTCTCGCTGGCTGCAGGTAATGACCCTGAGCTTTGACCTTTAACTTCAGCTTAAATCTTTCTGGCAAAACACAGCTCTACAATTACAGCTCTAAATACCTGATGTTGCTACGGTTACAGAAAGTTTAATATGGGTCATGTGAGTAATAAGTAGTAAGCAAGACAAAAAAAAAACAACTCCAGAAATTTCATTTAAATCTTTATTATCTGACAACAATGACAACTTGTTGTTTGTGTTCACTCATTACATTTACAGAAATGTTAAAGAAAGCTGCATGAACTGATTTATTTTGTTCTCCCAATCATCTGCTTTTCTTTCCTTCAAACTGTTTGACAAAGACGGAGCTGCTTTTAAAAAGGCTGTACAGACATGAGTCCTGTCCAAATCCAACCACATCCACAGAAAAAGGTGTAAAAAGCTGAGCGATGTAAACCACCTGATATCATCACTGCTCATCATCATTGGATGCTCATAGCTAGCCTCACTGTTTTTGGACAGAAACCATGGCTCTGGAGGGTGATTGATTGGGTTTTTTTTTTTTTTTTTGTTTTGTCCTGGTGCCGTTTCACCAGGACCAGAAGAATAACCTGCTGCCATGTTTAGCAGGTTCCAGGTTGCCTTCGATGGTCGGGTTGGGCTGAGGACGCGGTCTAGAGTGGTAGGGGTTCTCTGGAAGAGGCCGCGAGGTCGACACTTTGGTTACCTGTTAGAAAGCAAATGAAAATATATATATATTCAAAGGTTTATCAGATGTTCATTGCAGAAGCAATCATGTCTATGAACAGGTGAGTATGTTACCATTATCACAGTATATCAAAGTTTTCAAATGGTCCTGATTCTACTTAAAAAAAATAAGAATTATAGTGTGGAGACAGAATATTTTGAATTCAGTCCCCTGATTAAAAACATTTATTTGTGGTTTTTAATAGTTTATACAAACTTAGATATATACTGCTTTAACTAGACCATGTTAAGAGTTTACAGTCTCCTCCCCATGACTACCCTGCTGATAAGAACACACCAAGATGATTTGTTTCCAAATCAAACTGATCCGGAAACAAATCAGTAGTAAACTAGTTTATGGAAACTAGTAAAATAGTTCAAGTTTACTTGTAAACTAGCTGATTCAACAAGTGAACTAAGCTGAATTGCCTCTGAAGTGAAGAATAGGATCTCAACTAAGACTAAATCTTATTCTTTCAAAAAACTATTTTTAGTTTGCAGGTTTAAATAAAGATTAGATTGCTAATCTTTTTTCCTCAATATGTCTGATGATCTGATTTGTTTGAATGCAGGAGAAAATATATTTTTAATATGTAAATGTTAACAAAGGGGGAGTCGCTGCTCTAATACCTACACTGTTCAGCCACTTATAGTTTAAAATTCAAAGTGGTCATAGAGTAACACAGCACTGACCCTTTCCACCTGCTACTTGCAGTCCACTGGCTGAAGAGAAAAGTTCAAGATTTTTCTGTTCATTTAAAGCAATTAGATCATACAATACATTTTTGTATTGTATCAGATTTTGAAACAGTGTGAATTTTACTCAAGGTCATCAGATGATGAACATTTCGTGTTGGGATGTGTATAATCAGCACAAATAGAGAACCACAGTACATCCCTCGTCTTCCTCACCTTAGATAGTTCTCCCAGGTCAGGTCTCACCCAGCCCAACTTATCCAGGACGCAGCTGTCAAAAGCTTGCTGCTGTTTGCGGCAGTGACGCAGTTCTGCCAGGTTGGTGTAATCCAAGCAGGTCCAGTACTCCGTGAAGGACTCGGCACAGTTTCCCTTGATTTGTCTGAGATGTATACAGACATGCGATTAGATTTCAATCTACTGCTAAGTATGGATCACAACTGTCAGCAAAGAAAAAAGTGTTTTTTTTCTTTTCTGGTTTTCAGAAATGATATTTGGTACTTACAGAAACATCAAAGCAACAGACAAGTAACTTAATACTGTAAAACTGAAGACGTTTTTCATTCAAAACTAGAAAAATAAATTGTTCACAAATGTCCAATTAGGTCGGACCAATTTTAATGTTGTAGTTATTGTCAAAATTACAGTATTTTTTCAGACTTGGAAAATGCTGACTCCCATATAAGATGACAAATAAAAAGAACATGAAAAAAACAACATATGTTCTAATATTTGTATGGTTACAAATATACCGTTTACACAATGGAAACCAACTGTTTTCATCAAAATGTGTCTCAGAAAACAAGTAGTAAACAAATGTTCAACCAAAATTTTGAAGTTTTTTAAAATTCACTTTTATAAAAAAAAATATTTTGTATAAATCATTATCAAGGTGTAAAATGTCTTATCGCTATTTGTACAGAAATGTGGAACTACTTTGAAAATTAAAGACCTCTACTGTGTAAACAGCATTAAACTTTGCCCTTCTCAACAAGTCAATCTGCCACATAATAAAAAAACATCATATAAATGGTTTGAGGTTGGATTTCTGAAATATTTCATAAAATCTGAACCTTACATCATCAATCCTCCCTCCATTCAACCTAAAATCTCACCAGCTTTTTCTCCTACTGTCGTTCAGCACTAGTTTTTATTACAAACCTCTGCAGCCCATAATAAATTGCAAAGCCTAATTGCAGAACAAGACACAAAACCTGAAACTTTTTAAATCTTCAGTCTACATAACAGCTTTGAAGTCCATAAAAACAACTATCTAGGACCAACATTTGCAACTTCAGACCACATTTTCTTCCCACATGTCCATCACTGAGTAAGAAACATACAAACTCTGACCACAAACCTCTTATGACCAGAGTTTCATATGGACTCCTAAAGTCTGCACTGTGTTGGCTCCAGAGTTCAGCCACATCTTTAATCACTCTGAGCACGGGACCGAGGATCCGCTTTGCAGATGACAGCAGGCATGCAATTTTTTAATCTAAAAATGTAATTATTCCTCACAATCAACAGAGTGCTGAATTCTCTCAAATACCAGAAGAATATTTCTTCTTAAGGCAAAAAAAATTGTTACACACTTATTTTTCACCCTTACATATGAACCATGAACTCAAGGAACCAATTAGTCAACCAATCTTTCTAAATGTCATCTTGTACAGAAGCTGACATTTTGGGTAAATGCGCCTGTCGCCGTTTCCATCCTTATGGATTAGGCATCAAAAACATAAAATGCTGAATAACTAAAGTTACCTGAAGAAGTTAAGTGCACATTCATTGACCTTCCTCCCTTCTTGCATACACTTTCTTGGGTCCTTCTCCTCCCAGCGACAGAGCATAAACTCCTTATTGGGTTTGTCACACTGGGAGCCATAATGGTGTGCAGCAGCCTTCAGAACTGCAGATGAGACGTTTACCTAAAGCAAAAAAGAATGACCAAACATTTTGTCATTCTGGGGGTTCAGAAAAAAAATCGACCAATAAAAATAGGTCAAAATAATTCCTTTTTTTAGCCTATTCATGCAGCCTAAAATCTTTGCTTCTAAATAAGAGATGTATAAACAAAGGTGTGTCGATAAAAGGCAAATGTAGGGAATGTGCCATTTTAATCACTTCATCCTTAGAATACTATTCAATTACATTCTTGATCAAGCAGAAAGTTCATTTTAAGAAAAAGACGATGAAAAAAAACATTTGTGATCTATGTTTTAAGAAAATCTATGTTTCCCACAATCCCCTCAAACATTTTTCCCCTAGACGTTTAACAAAGTCGTGGATCAAGCTGTCAGCTATTTGACCCCAGATATTTTTCCTCTTCACTAAAATACTTACTGGATTAGTTGACATGTAAAACACACAGCAAATAAAACACCACCACTGTCTGTGTGTGTTTTAACGGGAAATGTAAAGCTAATACGCTTAAGATGTTTTCGAGTATGCTTTTCCCTCATCTTTTTTGTTGTACCTCACCTTCCCCCTTTAATTTTCTAACTTATAAAACTATGCTGACAAATGTTTTAGGGTGCAAATCACATCATAGCGTTGTCACAACAGGTTTAGGTCTGTTTGCCCTAAACCTCTTCATACCTGCTTTTGTCTGTTCAAATGCTCTTACAGAGTCAGTGTGTTAAGAGAAAAGTTCCATTTTTACTTTATTACACACCAGCCTTTGCAGATAAGATACTTATAGAAATAAACAATTATGAAACTTCACCAATCCTACTGCAATCAAAGAATATTTGTCATGCGTCATATGCATGTTTCTGAAGCTGGTACACAGCTTTGTTTGCATCTGTAAATGTATAAATAAACTTCCATTCTTAGCGAAGGCTTGAGTAAACTGCAAAAACACACAAAATAAAGACAAGACAGGCAAATGCTAAAATAATGAAGTAAAAAACCTGCTCGCAATTGTTATATAATTCTGCACAAGATCTGCCATATTAATAAAAGTAATAGATTTTCTGCATAAATAGTGGTTTTATAGATGTGAATACGACAAAGATCATCAAGTGTTCCGTAAATTAAACAACTACTGAAATACAGAAAGCTTCCAGTTAAACTCAGTGTTGATAATGACCTGAACTACTGACAGCGATGACCTGTCTTTCAAGGACAGGTTGTTTTTTTAACAAAACGAAGCCACCTGAATTGCAAATACAGTGAAACGAAGGATGTAAAGTAGTTGCTATGCAGTCATTGTTATCCAATAAAAAGCAGAATGTGAAATATGACTCGTTTGTCGTGGCGCAAACCAATGTTATCATCTTAGCGTAGTTCCTTCAGAAGGACATACAGACATTTCTTTTGTCTTATTTCTATGCCTGGTGGACGTGAACACGCTCATTTCATTTATGCATCATTCATTTAGCAATTCTTGTAACTGACTTTCAGCAATATGACAACTTCAGTGGGACAGTTTTAGCAGCTAGCCGGTTAGCTTGCTAGTTAGCTACAATGCCTTCTCTTACTAACAACCACTGCTTACCTCATCCACTTTCAGCTCCTGCAGAGTCGGTACTTCCAGTGTTGTCGGCATGGCCAACTGCTGGTTTTCTAATTCAGGCGACTGAAATCAAACACGGCAGAAAAGAACCATTCAACGTCCTCCTCGCCTGTTTCAGGGACGAGAACGACAAGGCCGCAGAGAGGAAGGTCAGCTTACGTCGTCGTCATCATCCTGATGACGCAATCACGTACGAGCTACGTGAAAATCTTAAATCATTTAAAGAAATTATTTGAAATAACTTATTTACACTTTTGTTTTGTTTTTTGTTTTTTAAAAAAGTAATCGTTTCGCTTGGCATTTGTTTTATTTTTAATCTTTTAAGCAGTTGGCTAAGCAAAGCGTAACCCTTACCACGTTGCCATGGTAACATTGCACAAACATTACTCTAACGTAATCTCTTTTCTTCGTAGTTGTATTGGGGTACATGCGAAAATTACCGATAGTAACTTTTCTTTCTGGCATTTTTATTGTTCTAAATTGACGTTTGTTGTTTTCCCCTTAGTCTTTTTCTATATTTTGGTGTTTCCAGAAAACACAAAACAGTTTAAGAAATGGAGCTGATTGGAGACAGATACAAAGGAAAAATAAAAAATGGAAGGTAAGTATATTTTTAAAAAAGTAGGAAAAAAAGCTGAATTGTATTAATATTGGGGCATAGTAAGTTATCAGTCGAGAAGAAATTGACAATATATTTGTTAATCTTTTTTTTTAACCATAGGATGGATGGTGAGGGAGAATATACCTTTCCCACGGATACTAAGTATGAGGGAGACATAAAAGATGGGAAGTTTCATGGCAAAGGCGTGCTATACTTTACAAATGGAATGATATATAAAGGCATCTGGAAGAAAGGCCTAAATATAAAAGTAAGTTTCTTTGTGAGTTTGTGTGTGTTTCTTGCTTTAATTTTGGATTGCCCACATACATGACTGTGTTTCGCATTGGTTATACTTAATGCTACATCTGTTCCCTTTTAGCAATCACTCACCATTATTGTTGGGGTAATTATGTTGCTCCCATTATTTCCAAGTATCATGCTTTGTTCCTCCCTGCTCTGATATGATCTTTCATGAGTTTTGCAAGTAAAGCGATCATTCCATTTTTTTTATCATTGCTGCATTTGTGCTCCACTTTAAATGTTGGCAGCTCTGAACCATGGTAAATCTTGGCTCATTCTACCTTCCACCTGCGTTCAGTGCCAGCCTGAGAACCTGGCTCTTTCCAAAGAGTCTTCAGATTAGCTGATGCAGTACTAAGAAGATTCACATTCACAAAGGTCTTTTTTTTTCTTTATGTATGATCTCTTTCAGTATTTTAATTCAAAACTTAAAATTTGAAATATTAGCCATTTCCTCTATTTAAGATTATAAAAAGTATTAGTCGATTCAGTGTTTCCAAACAATTAACTATTTTGGCTTCATATCCTTAATCTTTTTTACATCCTATCATGTTTTATCCCTGTGGCTTGAAGTTCACAGCTCAGTTGGGAAAAGCTGTTGACACGACACATATTAATTATTCACTCTGCATATCTGACCTTTATGAAAAAGTTGCGCGAAAAAAAAATCCCAATACTGACTAAAAGCCAAGCCCCAACAGCAATTTTCCTCAACCGATATCAGAGATGTGCTCTGATCATTTGAAACGTAACAATAATTTTCTTTTGTTTTTGTTTTTTTTGTTGTTTTTTTTGCTAAACTGGAAGTGCCCTAAACTATTTGTAGCTGTAATTGCATCACAGCTTGATTGTTTAAAGCTTCTTCTCAAGGTCGCTGAACAAATTCTGCACAATACCCTTTTCAGATTTGGTTTTGGCAAAAAAAAAAAAGAATTTTCACCTCCTTGGTGTTGGTCTATGACACACAAAAAATCAATTAAGATACAGTAAAGTTTGTGTTTAATAATTTTGCAATTATTATTCTGCATACATTGTCGGTTTTGCACAAAAAAAGGTTTTGAGATATTCCTCTCAGAGAGATCTGTCTCAATCTAAAGACAATAGGGGGAAATAGAAATTCTTTTGTGGCGCTTTAAGTGCTGGAGACTGTCATTTGAAAACCTCAGCATCTACTTATCTCTTCAGAAACCATGTCTGAGGTATGCAGGATAACCCCTTAGACCTCATGTGCAACTGTTTGTGCTGGAACTATTTTCTGTCAAAGAAGTATTCACATGGGACATTTTCAACAACACTCTGAGCATTATCTTGGCTGGTGTAGGTTTGTTTCTGCCTTTCATCTTTTAAAATGTCATCATTTACTTCTTATTTGTTTTCAACTGTAAAAGAAAGCATACAGTTTTGCCAAAAATCAGAGCATTTTATCAAAAGAGGTGAAGTAGCAACACCGAAACCATTTATGAGGGACAAAATTCTGATTCATGTTTTCGATGTTTTCTTTCCTAAGGGGATATTTGTCTTCCCTGATGGTCTGGAGTACAAGACCAAGAACTGGCGCTACTGTGATGGTCATGACAGGCGTTTCTACACCGAACTATGCTATGGATTCATACCACCAGGTTGGAATTTATGTATTTGATCTGATTCCATTTTTTTTCTCTCTGTTCAGTTTCCTTCCTTAATAATTAACATAGCAAAGTGAAAGGAAAAAATAGTAAAGTGACAGGAAGATAATTGGCAGGTTTAAAGGCTTGGATCAAAATTAGCAAAGAAATACAACAAATTACAAAACAAATAGAAAAGATAGGCAATAAAAATGTATTCAAATGCTACTTTTGATTTTAAAGAGTGGTAGACCACATATAAAAAAGCTGAAATATTTTCATTTAGATTTTTAAAACCATACACAGAATATCACGTGGATCATATAAATATGAGATTAGATTGAAATTTTGGCTTTTGAGGTGAATTGTTTTCCAATTTATGGGATTGGGTGTACCACATTTTTTTTATTTATTTTTTTGTTTCATTAAATCCAGATGCTTTATTAGCTCTTGCGAGGCCAGGACTGGAAAGTGCCGAATACCACTTAATATGATCTTGCTGGAAAAGAATGAATACTTTAGCTGAAAACTGTGAAAACTAGACCTTTAAAGTTGCACAACAAGACAACATGATTTTTCCAGCTCCTTTCTATTTTTTTTCTTCATAGCTATGTCCCCAACACTTTTTGTGAGCTTTAGCATCTCAGCCACAAAAATATCTACTCTATGCATCAAAGACCAAATATACTACTGACATGCACTCTAGAATTTATTGTAATGTTGCAATAACAAAACTGTTTCGATGTACTTTGTAACCTTACATGTTACATGCCTCAAAAACTATGCATGTGCAATATACAATTTCTGTTTGCAAGATATCGCTGTCTAAGAATCCAAATATTCATTGTCAGAGTCAGATTTTTATGGAATATTTTAACTATACTTTTTTTCAGGCGAGAAAAACTCAAAATTATTTGTGTTTGACCACTGAAAAATAACATTATTTGCAATTTTTGGGGCCTTCTACTTGCAATCTTTGATGAAGTGGCCCTCCTATTATTTGTAGGATATTCCAACATCTGTTTTTGCAATTACCAATAACTGCTTTAAAAGTTGGGGACTTTTCCTTCGCTTACATGGAAAAAGAATCAGGTGGAACACATTAGAAATAAACTGAGTAATCAACCAGGAGTCACCTTGGTGTTGTGCAATAGCATCAAATATTATTTTGCCCTTCAAGTTGACATTATGATTATAGAAAAAGAAAAGGGAAAACAAATCTTTAATGCTTACCAAACTTTCTGTTGACACAGGAGAAGTTCAGATGACTAACCTACACCCACCACCAGACATCCCTGATGGCTGCTACGATTGTGCAGATGGTTTCTATGACCCAAAAATCAGAGTCATCACTTCCTACTCTGGCCAATTCCTCAGAAATGCAGGTAAAACAAACATGTGGTTCGTGAAAATGAAATATGTTATTTCACAGCTTTGTAGCCTTCTCACAGACAAGCCTCACGAATTGATGTCTTCACTGTTACAATGTAGTCACATATTTTGTGAGTTGCATGTTGTGGTGAACAAAAGAGCCTATAGCTGTTGTGCAACTGCACTTTTACTTTAAAGTAAACTGAGCTCACGTCTTTCAGTTTATGCATTTTTCTTCCACTAACCCTTTTGCCAAATTGGCTCAGGCTGAGTGAGGAACATCCAAGCATGCAGGGCCGCGGTGCCAAAGTAAATTAGAAAGATGAAAGTCAAGAGCAAACACAAATTTCCATTTCAAATTATGTATACAGACTTTTTTTGTTCGGTGAAGCATCTTTCACTGATGTACGCATGCATGTTAAATCTTTTTACTAAGTGACCTTGTAGAGAAATACCATTGCAACAGTAACAGTGTCACTGTTCATTCAACCCCTATGTTTTAACTTGAACATGTTTCAGTTTGTGTAAAACAAATAATCCTTCTAAAATAGGATCAATATGGCTTTGCAGGAGTCTTTAGAGCATATAGTCCATTTTCCAGTTGTCTGGAAGAGACTGCTGTCTTGAAACAAAATGGTCTTGGGTTCAAATTTTAGCCTGTGATCTTTCTGCATGGAGTTTGCATGTTCCCTCTGTGCATGCATGGGTTCTCTGTGCGCTTCCAGCTTCCTTACTCCCAAAACATCTGTGTTAGGTTAATTAATCTGCCTACGTTGTCCTCGGTAGTGAGTGGGCGTGTTTATGCATGTTTCTATGTTACACTGTGATGGACTGGCGACCAGGCGATGGCGTACCCTAAATATCCACCATCCACAGTCCTGCAAAGAAAAAGTAGATGTAGATGATAGAAAAAGTAATGTCTCTTTTCTAAATTGTATTTATATGTGAAGGATACAATTGGAATTTAAAGTCAATTCAGTTAATTCAATCCTAAAAGGTGGAATAAATAAAAGACTTCAGATGTTCAATTGTTTTATGTTTTCAACATAATTTTACATATTTTACATTGAAGGATCTTGGAGAAAAATGACTAGAAATTACTAGAAATTACTAAATGCAAAAACTGATCAGGATAATCACACAGGAAAATCAGAACTAAAGAACAAATTGAATACAGTCTATAACACTAAATATGACAAATAAAACAAAAGTTACACACATGTCAATATAATAGTTGTTATGTACACACATTCCTCCACCTGTTCTTTGGACCTCTGCAGTTTTTCCAGAGTACTATGAGCCTTCTGGCACGTCAGGTTTCCTTCCCTGACCTGCCAGTTTTAGTAGACAGCCATGCTTTGGTTGGTCAACATTCGTACCATACTTTTGGAAGTTGGATGTTGTATGAGATATTGAAAGCTTAGGACATAGTTTACTAACTATGTCCTACTTAAAGGTTTTTCAAAACCTTATTCTTGCCCTGAAGCCTATAAGAACAACCATATTTATACTGACAGTACATCAAAAAATCAGCAATTGGTTGTACCAGATTTAATTTAGGGGCATCTTATTAAGGGGACTAATTCTGCCAGAATTTTATTCAGCAAAACTATGATTGTTTTTATTTTTATTTTTTCACTTCACAATTATGTTTGTGCTTGTCTATCACATGACATCCCATTTAAAAGACATTGAAGTTTGTGATTCTAATGGGGCACAATGTGAAAAAGTACAGTGACTATGAATGCTTGCATTGTCTTTTGAGGCTTTTATGTCTCTTAACTGGATCTTCGTTGAACAGCACCAAGTATTTAAAGACTCAAATTGTTATATCTCATTTTCAAGTATGGCAAAGATTAACCAAAATGTCAGAGTTTTCATCTCTATCGGATTGATCCTGCATTTGAGATTTACCAGCTGTTTGCCCAGAATAACGGAAATAGGTATTCAGATAGAAATCCTGAAAGAAATGTACGAGTGACCCGCCTAAGCATTTTCTTTTTTTTAATGGAGGGTTTGTATTTAGATGAGCTATTTGCAATGTAAAACAGAAGTTCCATAAGCACTCAGATCTCATTTTCGTACATGTAAAGGCAAAAGATAAAATATAGATCAATATCAGATGCTTAAGATTGCAAAAATGTGCTTTTTATATTTTTTCCTGCTGCATGTTCTTTACTATTTTAACTCTGGCAGTGACGAACAGAAAAATGAGATAAGGGGGGAAAGGGCAACAGAAAGAGAATATGGGGGAAAAAATGTGTACCAAAGACTGAAGGCATGAGGAACAGAGCACCTTTGAACAATACTCACTCTTGATTTAAATAGATATAGAGGAAAAACAGGAACTGTGGAATTGATGTCTGCCTGTTTTCGGCCGTGGTCGTGTTCGTGCCCTCTGAGGGATGTGCTCTATATGTGGCGGCTGATGACAAATACTATTTATGCCTATGTATTCTCTCCCTTTTGTCTTGATATACAACTCTTGAAAGGAATGCTTCTGTATCCTGCAAGGATTTATTTTTCAACCCTGGGAGGTGAAGGCATATTTGTCAGGGTGGGTGTGAAGACTGAATTTATTGCCCAGCGGCTTCCGCCCAGGATGAGGACTGCAAAGACGATGGGACACAGGGAAGACCCGCCCTCCCAGTGGGGGCGCTTACTGTGGCAAGAAAGGGGAAGGAGATCCCCATGCAGCTGTGGATGTGAGGCGGTGGAAAACTCTGCCAGTGAAGACAAACATTTAAAAAAATGTTGCATAGATGAAGCTTCTTTTTACCTGCATTCTGCTGTGTTAGCTTGGACAGATGTAACTGGGAAGCATGATCCATGTTTGATTTACTGACCTCCTTGGTTACTAAGGTTAACATGGATAAACAAGCCATGCTGGAAAGGTGCCAAGCTGCAAAACAATAGGATCTGTGGCTAATATCTCCCAAGTGGTTACAGATTCTTTTGAAGGACCTCAGAAGCAATTTTTGCATAGCATCTTGCAGGACAAGAATGTGAAAATGTGAGTGGACACAAATGGACAAGTTCAAACATATATCTCAGTCTTGTGTTTCCTTATTTTCAGCAGTGTCTTGGCGAACCTAAAAACGTGTCTTTCCAATACTGTATGTATTTTTATTCTTAAAATAAGATTTCGACACCAAATGGAAAAAAATGTGTTCATTGGTTTTGAAAACAGAAGAAGAAAAAAATGGCACAGACATGGAAGTAGCCAAAACATCCATTTAACGTCGTCGCCGAGGGTGGATTGGGGAGACGCATAACGAGGGAAACACGTACAACCCAGCGGGACGCATGGCAGCGTAATGAATTCCTGCCATAAAGGCAGGGAGGAGGAGAATAACAGCCACAATGATTCAAAATAGCATTAGTACTTTTAAGAGCTGAGACTCAGGACAGACGAGGAGATGCATGTATGAGCCACAGCAGCAAAAAGATCTGCTGACTAAAGAGTCCTGCACGGTCGGACCAACAGGCCAAAATCGGTTTTCGTTGCCACAGAAATCGTCATTTTGGTTTCAGCCCCTTTAAGTCAAATTTCCTTAACCTGATTTGCCTCAATGTTAACAATTTTGCCATTTTTAGTTTTTGCCATTTTAAAACATGCATCCACAAATACACAGACAATAAAAGTCTGGAATACAACCCACACAGTGAACAAAATGAATATTTCAAATAAATTGAAAATGTCTATTTTATTTAGTTTCAAGGAGACATCTTGGGACATTTAATTGTGTTTGAATTTGTTGCTGCTGATTAGAACAGTCGCTTAACTTTGGAGGTGTAATATGAGAGATTTGCGCAATTAAAAAGAAGGAGAACAGATGCAAAGGTCACATCTGCACAATCAAACCTCCAGCATCATCTGATTGAACACGTTGAGTTATTTTCAAAACAAACACCCTCCCGCTTAGTTTTTACTGTTTGCGGGCTTAGCAGAATGGCCCGCATGTTGCCATATGATTTGGACTCACTTTCCTGTTGCTGGAATGACTGCTTCCATCTGAAACGGTGGACAGAAAACATTCCACTGCCAAGGAAAACACCTCCAGTGACCGAACCGTGGCCTGCTCCCTTTGTCCCCGTCCAGTCGAGGTGTTTCACAGACAGATAAAATCAGCCTGGGCTCTGGGGAGTGGAACTGAAAATTCTTTGGAAATTCTCCCTTTTCAAACATCTTTCAGACTTTCACCCTAAAACAAGAATTATAGCTTAATCCCCTGATCTTTGACTAATGAATTAATGCATTTTTTTTTAAGTTTTAATCTGATATGAAAGCCACAAGCTGATTTGCTGACAGCTTCTGGGAGACGCTTGACTTATGTGAGCATATTTGAAGGTTTGTTTTGGCATTTTCATATTGTGTGATTTCACTGTAGTGCCTGTGCATTCAGGATAATAACACATAATGATCTAAAACTCAGCCTCTGGTAACTGTCACAGGAGCAGTCGAAACTTCTCCTATTTCTACCTCGGTTTCACTTCAACGTCCTACAGAACCCCATTATGTCTTATGCAAATCACCACAAATGAAGAAAACAGATTTTTTAATTGAGCCAGGGTGGGTGTAACTCTTTGTGTCCATGTGCAAGTGTTAAATCGCAGCGATCAGGCTGGAAGGAAACACTTTTCCCTCAGAGTGTGTTTTGAGGGTTAAGATAAACAGACTTTAACAAGGTGCCATTATCGCTTCCACACTCACTGCTGTGTGCCTTGTATGAAGATCATCCATGTTTGTTGTCGGTCCAGTTCGTTATGCACAACAAAAACTGCTGAATGGGAGTAAATTAAGAGAGTAAACCTTTATGTCAAATACACCTGAAGTGTATTTTATTTTTAAGGTCTGGATCAATATGAAAAACTATTTATATTTCCACACTTTCCACATTTGCTCTAATCTTTTTTCAGTCTTTATATCATTTTATCTATTCATCCATATATTCATCCATCTGTTTCCTCTTCCATTCTTCCTTCCTTTGGTCCATCAATTTTTTCATTCTTCTATCCGTTTTTCAAAAGTAAATACTGACTTTGAGGGGAAAATCAGCTGTAAACTCTTCTAAACCTTTATAGAGATGCATCAATCAAATGTTTCCTCTCTATTTTGTATTTGTGGTTCTGATCTACCAATTTCCATATTGACCCAGTATGATTTACTTGCCTAATGATTGTTATATAGTGCATAAAAGTTCACACTTGACCTGAAAAAGGTGAGAGTTCTCTGTTTTGATATACTAAATCGATTGTGGGTGGAAAAATAAGATCATTTAGTATGCACAAATCATCAACCAGAGCCAATTCAAATAAAAATTGGCTGATTCCAATCATTGGCTAAGCGTTTGGTACATAATGTTTAGCATTTAAAAATTGGGACATAAAAAAATTGGATGTAAAAAATGTACACAAGCCCTCAATATAAAAGATGTGATATTAGCTAGCTAAAATCTGTCTTTTTAAGTTCATGGACTGGAAATGTTATGCTTTAATACAGTGCATGCAAAACCTAAAATATACCAGCCACCTGTGCCTTCATTTAACTTAAGCTGCCAATTACATGTGACTTAAATCCTCAGATAAACGCTGCTATACAATCTGAAGAGGGCAGAATTACAGCAAATATAAAAATGTCTCAATCTAATCATCATTAAGCCGCAGGCTGTGACTAATTGAGGTCAGTCTCATGGAAACACGGATATTGCCTTCAGTAATTACCTGTCCCATTTTCAACTACGTCACAAAGACGGCGCAAATGTTTGCTGTGGCAGCTGTCGCGTGGCCGATAGAGGGTCCAATTGCCCTCGAGAACGGCGCAGGTAGAAAGGAGAGCCGGGCTGTTATGCCCTTGAAGTGGCTGGTGGCGTCCACGCCCACCACTGCCAATTACACACAATCAGCGCGCGAGCCGCAGACCTGCACCTCTGCATCTACAATAGGGGCCCCGCGCGATTCGTGGACCCTCGGGGTGAGGCCCGCGAGCGGCTCAAGTGCGTGCAGCTGCGCGCGCTCCAGAAAAAGCTCACTTCCCCTGCAATTAGCTTCTCGTTTCAGCGTCTAACAAGGAGAAACTGGTTTATTATCGGTTCCACTGGCGGTGGTTTGGTTTATAAAAAAAGAAGAAGAAGAAAAGATTGGCGTCCATTTTTGGTGGGTTATTATTTGTTGGTGTCTGAAGTGGCACTAAGAAGTTATTTTCCTCTAATTGTTAGGCTTATCTTGCTTTGACAAATTTATCCAAGATTTGAATGGCACTTCAGTTCTGCAGTCTAGCGCACAAAACGACCTGCAGTTTAAATATGCAAGCTACTGATTGTTACACTTAAAATGAGCTCAACAAAATGAACTCAGACTCTTCGTACTGTGGAATAAGAAGACGGCTCATTTTTGTTTTGCTTAGTTTATTGCGATTGTTGATTGTTTTCAAAAACCAGGAGACGTCTGTAATTTGCTTTCAGAAAAAAATAAAATAAAATGAGTGGAATTTTTTTTTTCCTTTTTTCATTTTTTGAAATACAAAGATCTGGTAATGCTTAATCAATGCAGGGGATTTTCACATTAATTTACGTGAAATTGGTGAAACTTTTATTTAATTTGCCTCATCACAATCTGATTTGAATATTTTGTCATGCATAACTGGGTTTTTGATCCAATAAGCAAACACACATTCACTTAAAAAAAATCACTACATGTTTGGGATGAACTAAACCAGTGTTCTTTTCTTCAATGTTAAGGAAAGCATCAGTGCTTTCCTTTTTTTAAATTTAATTTTTGTAAAGAAATTACCACATTTACAAACAGTAAAGTTTACAACAGTGTTTAATTTGGTCTAGAATGTCCCATTGCTTATTTGTAATGCCCAACAGTTACAGATTTTTAACTAGAACTTATGTAAATTAGTCCAGATGCAGCAAAAGTTGTGTAATTTCCCTGTAACACACTCCAAAAGCCAATTCCAGCATTGTTTTTGTTTTGTGGAACTCAAAGATAAGATACTATTTAAGCAAGTCCATCATTGTTTTTTTGTACTCAAATATCCAGAAAGTTATAAAGCAGCTGAAAAAATAGATTTGGTCCTGAAAAGGGTTATTATGAAAAATATTTTATTGCTCTGGGAGCAACAAGCAATAGCTTTTACTATTGTTCGTTTCTGATATTAACAAGAATTTGTTTCCATCTAACCCTTTCCACAGATGACGATGAACATGAGTGGATATTGCGCACATGTCGCAGGGCTTGGGATGTGCCTTTAATTATTCCTTCAAAAATCCATCCCAACAAGAACTGAGGAGAACAGCAAGATCGTCGTGAAAGTGTTTTAAATTGTGCTACTTCTCATAAATTGAGCTGTGGGGTTTTTCCCTCCTTTATTGTACTCAACTGAATAAATGAAAAGAACTGCATTCAAAGTTGTTTTTTTTTTATGTGTTTTTAATCCACCTGCAGGATTGTGTGTTTCAATACTAATGCACCTTTATGCTTATAAAATCAATTCACTTAAGTTAAACACTTGTTTTTTGCAGCAACTGAAATTCATTATTTACTCCTACTGAACAAACTCTTCAAGGCCTAAGCAAATACTAAAGCCAAAATGTATTTTATAAAAGATTCATTCCATACATTTATTCTCTAAAAATGCACTTAGAAGTTAGAATAAAATAGTTATAGACCTTAACTAAGACAATTATTAAAACCTTCAGATAAACAGGCAGCACTTTACATAATCTTTGCAGACAATATGTAGGACCTGTCACTTAGCTACCTTTTAATTATAATTTTAAAATAAATTTCTAATGCAGTTCTGGATGCAGTTTTCCTGCTTTTTGCACATCCTACATTAACAGGAACAAAAACAAGAAGGTATCCAGTAATGATGCGAGACAAACATCATCCTTCACCCAAAGAACGAAACATGCACACAGCAATCAGCACATAGACGTTGATCCAATAAACAATTAGGCTTTGTTATCTAAATAGATGCTTTAATTTCACTCAAGACTAATTTAATTATCCTGCTAATTGTCCATCCCGCTCTATTGGTTTGACATTTTTAAGATGATAACGTTCATCTATGCATTGTCACAAATACACTTTTAAAAAAAACACACACCCAAACCAAATTATCACATTCTGATTTATTGCATTTTTTTTTACACAAAACATTTATGATGCACAATCTCTCAAATAAACCCTTAGTTTTATTTCTTTTTCTCTTTTTTTCTTATTTCTTGACTTAAAACAATGTCAGAAAGTGGGAAAAAGTGCTTTTTACAGGGATTTTTATCATGTCAATAAATACAAGGTCTTTGAGGTGTCGTTGGATTCTGTCTCAACACAACGGCCATGGCACTAAGATACAAACACACACTCACTCACTCACTCTCCCCACCCCAAAAACACACAGAAACACATGCACACTTCGCACTATGTACAAACCCACTTGGTTTAATTGGGTCGATATTGTACCAAAGTTCTCACTTCTCCTCACGGTGTAAAAATAAACACACACACACACACAGAGTTTCAAATCAAGCAACCTTCTAAATATAAATTACTGAAAATACAAACGTGACTTTCTTCAGAAATGGTTTGAGTAGATGTTAAAATGAGATTTTCTCTTTATTAGAAGCATTATAAAAGAATTAGGACAGATGCCAAAGCCTTTATTCAATAAAAAAAGACTCATCCAATTTTATGCCTTTTGATCTTAATTTAAGAGAGAAATGTGTGAGCGTAATCTGGAGGGGCGTTTTACAAATATTCAACACCATTTTCAATCATCTACCATCTTTAGTTTTGAATTTACTAATGAGGAAGCTTTATTTTTAATGAATAAGGCACATCTTGTTTTGTTTGTATATTTTATACCAAAATTTTAATTGTAAAGCTGTTAAGCTAAAGTGTAATTGAAAACTTCAATGTTTTTTTTGTTTGTTTTTTTACAATATCATTAAGTAAATAGTTATTTCAAATGCAAACAGTATATCGTTTACATTTAACTTTCCTTCATGGTTGCTTTGAGGAAAAAAAAAAGGGAGGAGTCTTACCTCTAATGTGTGAGCCCTTCCCAACGGGCCACAGTGACATTTTAATTTAATCTTCAACAATCTGACAACCTTCGAGAAGCCGCAGTCCTGCTTCTTTTATCAATTACATCCATTTAAAATTCCCCCAAGTTTGAAGGTGGGTGGAGAGAGCAGAAGATGCTGTACATGAGAATCAGGGTGGGTCCGTCAGTGGGTGTAAAACACAGATTGAGAGTTCCTGCTGATAATAAATGCTGGAAGGTGATTGATTTGACACACTGGCCACAGGCTGAATGTTCCCGTCCACTGAAAAGAAGAGAAGACGACGGCAGGTCTGTCCCTTTCTCCTTCCATCCATAATTGGAAGATTAGTCTTTTCTCCACGACTCTTGCACAATCTTCAAGTGAGGTCAGGCGGCTTCACTGACGGCAGATCCGGAGTAAAGATCCAGAGGTCAGGGGTCACGTGGAGAGCTAGCGGCTGAGGGGGAGCTGGGGCAGCGACATGGCCTGGTGAGGGAGGCTCTGAGAGGTCAGGACGGAAAACGGATGACCTGAAAAACATGTATTTAAAAAAAAAAGACACGTAAATGAATATCTTGTCTTTGATGAAGCTTCCAAAACAACGAAGAGCTGAAAAAAAAAAAAAAGGGTAAACTCACTATCAATGTACCCGTGAAGAGCTACCATGCGCGCGCGCTCAGGACTGCCGAACGGGGAGTAATGCAGCTCATCGGGCAGCGACGAGGGTATCCTGGACTGAGGATGACCCTGCGGAGCACCGCTGTGCTGCGGTGTGTGCTTTTTATGTCTCGCTCTGCAGTTTTGAAACCACACCTATGAAGACACAAACATCATGTAGCTACACTTTTCCCCCTTCACCGCTTTATGCTGATGTAAAAAAAGAAAAAAAGAAAAACAATAAAACACCTTAATTATTCTATACATCTGGTTTGATCAAGACAGAATTGTGGGACTGAGTCATTTGAGTTCGCATGCAGATGAGTAGATCGTGAATATGTGTGACCTCTCTGACCTGTATAACTCTTCTGCTCAGGCCCGTCATGTCTGCCAGTTTCTGTAGCGTTTGGGCGTCTGGATTGTTGTCCTGAGCAAACTGCGCCTGCATGATCTTCATACGTTGACAACATATTAACAGAGATGAACCACAAGAGTTGCTAAAAAAAGATGCAAAGTTTCTAAGACACTCATTGAAGGGAGAGTCTCACCTGTAGCTGCTCTGCAGTGAACGACGTCCGTGCTCTTTTGGCCGGTTTAGGCTGACTGTCCTGTTCTGTTGGTACTGCACCCTCTAACGTAATACCATTACCTGAAAAACACACCGAATTATCAGATATAGATCCAGTGCATATTTGCAGCTAAGCGGTATCACACGTTTTGTTTAGTGTCAACATCTTCTGCATCACGTCCAACAGATCCATATTTTACGTTTTTAAAACAGACTATCCCAGATTTCAAACTTTCAGATGACAGAAAATAGGCAAACGTTTTGCGAAGCATTAAGATTTATAGCATTCCAACACTGTTATAAACATTTTTAACCCCATAAAAAACATATTATCTATTAAAACTCATCAGTTGCATTTAACCGCAAAATATTTTGCAAAATTTTATGAGTAATGATCCTAAAATAGTTTCATATTAACTTCAAACAGCTGTCGGTGTGGCTTTCATTTGTCATGTTTCCATTTATGTTACATTCTCATTTTAGCACTAGAACTTATGTGAAAGATAAAGTCAAAGAAGTGCATCATGTTTGGTTTTTTTGTTTTGTTTTAACACAAAATTAAATCTGAAAAGTGTGTTGTGCATTTCCACTCAGCCCTCCCAAGTCACTAATTGTAAAAGTCCTCTTTCCAATTACAACAGCAGGTATTTTGGGGTGTATCGCTACACCAGCTTCACAAACCGAGAACTGAAACCTTTGCCCTTTCTTCTTTGCACAACAGCTTAAACTCGGTCAAATTAGATCAAGAGCTTCTGTGAACATTCATTTTTAAGTCCTGCTCCACATTCCCAAGTGAATTTGAGTGCAGATTAATACGTGACTATGCTTTCACCTAATACATAATAATGCAGCTGTTGCAGCTGTATTTTCTGGGTGGTTGTCCTCCTAAAAATGGACTTCTACCATAGTGTCAAGTGTTTTACAGCATAGTACAGCTTTTCTTCCAGAACTGCACTGCATTTAGATTAATCTAAATACTAACAAGAAACTCTGACCAGCTTCCTGGGTCTCTGCTGAAGAAAATGATCTCCACTCCCACAGTGTTTTTGCATGTAGCTCAGAAGATTTTGACTGACGGCAACGAGTGCTAGCTGTGTGCAGTACTGCAGAGGGCATCTTTTTGCCCGTCCGTTAACACATCTTGACATTGGCTAGATTTGTGGATCAAGTTGTCCTAAATAATAGCGAGAGCCACAAGACACTATATGCTTGCAGCATACAGAAAACGCGTAATGGCACAGGGAAACATCTTTGCCCCTCACCACTCTCAGCCGCCCGCTTCAGGTTCTCCACCATGGTGTCGTAGTGGATCCGACACAAAACCTTCTCCTCCACCAAGCCGAACTCTTCTCCCGTAGACAGCTGCCTCTTACACGAGTAGCACGCAAAGCAGGCCAAGTGGTATGCGTTCCCCCTCGCTCGACGCACCCAGTCGCTGGCATATATCTGCCGCCCACAGCGGGCACACTTAGTACCAAACCTACTGTGAAGGAGAGAAAAGGAGAACAGCATGGGGCGGAGAAGAAGAAGGAAACACAGAGAGAGAAATGAGGGCAGTGTTCACTCGAAAACAAATCCTAAAAATGAAACGTGCACAATTGCATCCTTTTCTTTCAGAACATTTTTTTTCTTTACCAAGATGAAGTGTGTGTGTGTGTGTGTGTGTGTGTGTGTGTGTGTGTGTGTGTGTGTGTGTGTGTGTGTGTGTGTGTGTG
>CAEGAF010110255.1:0-30266 GCA_903067075.1 Micropoecilia bifurca | reverse complement strand
TTGCTTTTGGCCATGTGCGGGTTTGGTCAAAAACTGTGCGGGTTGGGCCGGGTGGATGGGTATCGACGTAATGAGCAGCCCTGTTTTAGACAAACAGATTAAAAGTTAGAGAATATTTGAGAACAAATAGCGTCACTATGTCCTAAACACACCAGAGAGGTCAGGAGTAAATCTAAGGAGAACTTTACCTTAGATTTACTAAGGTAAATCTAAGGTAAAGTTAGATTTACTCCTATATAGAACAATATACATTGTATATTGTTCTATACAAAACAATATCCTAAGTACCATCTACAGTTTGCCAAAAGCCATAGGAAATATGTAAAAGAAGTTGCTCTTGTTGGATGAAGCCAAAATTAAGAGTCTTTCTCTTAGGTGGAAAATGTTGTACTAATCAAAGCATCCCCACAGTGAAACATGGTTGTGGCACCAGCATCCTGTGAGAATACTTTTCTCGAGTAGGAAGAGATAAGCTAGTCAGAGTCAGTGAAAAGGTGGATGATGCTAAGTACATGGCAACACAGAAATAGACCTGTGAGTGAAATGACTGGGACTGTTACCTCCCAGCAGGACCTTTTACATTCAGTGAGAGCTACAATAGAACAGCTTAGATAAAAGATTTTGTTTTTTGTTTGTCAAAAAAGATTTTAAAAACCATCTTTCCTTTTCCTTCTCCTGTCATATCGAGAAAAACAGGAGTGAGTATTTCAACGTTTCAATATTTCAACTTGAGAAAGAAATACTAAGAAATCTCAAACTTGGGATTAATTCTAAAACTCTCTTACCTTAATAAGTTTAGGTGATATTCTTGTGTTGATACTAAAAATACGACTACCATTGTAGGGAGAAATCAAAACCTCCTAACTCAGTCATCTGTCTTTCCATCTGGTCATGAAACTGTGGATGTCTGGTGCTGCTGGAGAGAGAGGGCTGAATATATATCACTGCATCCTCCATTGACAGGAATGGGAAAAAATACACAGACAAAGCCCTCCTTTTTTCTTTTTTACATTCTCAAAACAGACCACCCGAGGAGAGGTACAAGACCTATAAACATCCATCCCCCCAAAATAAACACACACAGCTCCTATAAGGCATGAAACAGCCCCCCGTTCCTCTATCAAACATGGCCCAGCCACAACAGGCAAATAAACGGCGTCTCCTGGCTCTCACACAGCCCGTCTTCAACACGGAGACACAAATGCATTGGAATGCATCCACAGGACAGAAATATCTGCAAACACCCGTCATCCTCAGTGTGACACTCGTTTAAACAGACGGGGGACATGTAACAAAATGCCACAACCAACAATGAGAAAATAACTCTACAGACGTTCAGAATATGATCACAACTGACAGAAAACCAGTGACCTGAAAGTGGTGGACACACAGGAAAGACCAGTAAACAATTAATTTCAACATGACAAATGAAAAGATTTTTTGGAAACACCAAAGTGATTGAATTCATTGCCGATCATCTTCAGACTGTCTAAATCGACTCGCCAAAATGCACCTGCCATAAAAATGGCAACATTTGCTTCTCCAAGAGCAGGAGTGACAAGAAAAATGTGTGTACTGCACAGCAGGAGGTGAGAAGACAAAATGTAATTCATTAACAAGAATATTTAATGTTGGAACGATAATGATTTCCCTGAAGATATTTGGAATCTTAGCCTTGGGAAAACAATGTCTTCTTGTTAAAGAAGGAAAATTGAAATCCTTCAATTGAAATTTCTTTTATTTGCACATGACCTACTTTACTCTCCAAAAGCGTTTTTACTCATTTTCATACAGGGAGCGATATTACAATCTGAAAGTACAGGCAAATATCCTAGTGTGACTGGTATGAATTCACCATTTAAGCTACGCAGAAGGAAAACTCAAATAAATATAAGATCAATAATAAATAGTTCACATTCAAATATGTGTTTTAGCAGAATATTAAGCATTAAAGAAACAACATTAATTCACTTTTTACAGTTGACAGAAGACATAAAATCCTAAGGTGACTGTAAACAGAATCTAAAAATATGTTGTTGTTGTTGTTGTAACTTCTATTTTCACTAGAGGTTAAGTCTCAAACTAGGCATCTGCAACTGGACTTTGTAAGAGGGTCAATAAGGAGTTACATCGTAAAAGGTGAAGAACTTTGGGTGGTAAACAGGAAGAGTTTGTTTCCACAGAGGTCGTGGTGCCATCGGCCTTTTGTTATGGGAACAGATGTTTCTGAGAAACGCTCCCCACTCTTTTCTCCTGCATGAATAAAAACACAGCTTTTAGTTACAAAAGAAGGAGGTGCTCTGTTTTTGTTGAGGGAGAGTCAACAAAAACCTTTCCTAGGGAAGAAAACTGCGCAGGAAGTTAAAGGATGTGAAACATGATTCCTGCAGGAGTCATGAGAGCCATAAATGTATTACGGTTAGAAAACGCAACTTTCTAGAGCACATCATAGTGTCAACCTGGAAAACCAGCGAGTTTCGCCAATTGCTGTTATGCTATCTGTTCAGACACAAGATTATATTGATGTATTTTTTTTACATTTTATCCATGCAAACACTGAGAAACATGTGGAATATGTTTCTTGGTGTTCCCCATTGGTTTAATGAAAAGCAAACATGTGAAAATTAAAAGTTTATGCTTGTACTCATTACATTCTATCAGCAAGCTCAGGCTTCCCCTATTAGAGCATCAACTTTAGGGGCAATGATATTTTATTTCTAACTGAAAATCTGAAAATCCAGCGACTAAAAACAGAGAGAAGCACATCATAGTTACAAGTTTTAATAACCAGGGCATTTAGTTAATGCTATATGTGCAGCAGCTCTATGTGATACTGAACATGAGGATGGGTTCTCTCCAGGTACTCCAGTTTCCTCCCACAGTTCAAAAACATGACAGCTAGGCTAACTGGTCTCTCTAAGTTGCCCAGAGATGTGGGTGTGAGCATGGTTGTTTGTCCTGTGTGTGTCTCTGGGTTGTCCTGTGATGGACTGGCGACCTGTCCAGGTTTTACCCAATGGCCACTGGATATAGGCACCAGCTCCTGGCAAACCTGCAAGGAGAAATATGTAGAGGCAAAATATGTATAAGAAGATGGATATGTAGTGTAATTACATGTCATTTAATCCTCACCAGACATATTAAGATAAACGTATAGGAATAATTAACCCTCTATTATTTTAAAGAGTTGCTTTAATGAATACAAAAAAAGGATGATTTTTAGACCTAACTGTGATGCGGAAGTGGCTGTTAAAACACCAAGAGGGTTTATGGGTGTGTGCAAAGGAAATAAGATAAGGATTTGCATACTTGAAATGGTATGAGGTATGGAGTAAGATGAGGCGTGAGAGAGCAACTAAAAGAGATTCAATGCAGTCCGGAGACTATATTCGTTAGGTTTCATCATGTCCGTCTACAGAACTGAAGGGAAACTCTTGTATTTTCTCATCGTTGTAATGGCGGGAGCAGAGGTCCAGGACAACATCTCACCAGAGTGTAAGCAGTTCTTGTACATGGGGACTATACCACGAGGGCTTGAGGAGCAACCTTTGAAGAAGATTTGCCAGTACTATGCAGGCAAGCCGCGGTTCTTCACCCTCTATGACTCCTTCAGCCACATCCCCGTTTACTCTGCGTACACGTTCAAGCGCTCGGACGGTTCCAAAAAGGTTGATGTACCCTGGATGTATGAGCCACAGGTAAGAATGGCTGTTGACCAAAGACGAATTAGAATTAAATAGTTTTGCTTTGTTACCCTGACACTGTTTGTCCTCACAGCTTTCTTTGGTGTCTGGATCCAGAGAGATGGAGCCGTTCCCTTCTGCAAATATTCACAAGAGCTTTGAGGATTCCCAGGCTGTGCTCGATGACTACTCCGACACTGTGATCTTCGAACGAGGTCAGCTGAATCCAGACGAGCATCAGGCCGACCCAGAGGATAAAGCGGCCACCTACACTCTGACCAACGTGGTTCCCAGGGTCCGACAGTTCAACATCGGTCCTTGGAAAATGCATGAACACACCATGCGCAAGAGGCTGAACAACTACTGCCGTGGAATTGCCTATGTGGTCACGGGGATCACCACCTCAGGCCACACCATTCGCCGCCATAACATCAACCGCCTGGGCATCCCTACCTACCTCTGGTCGGCCTACTGCTGCGCTGAGTTTGATCGCAATGCTCCCTACTCGGTGCGCTCAAAGTTCCCTGCATTTGCTGCTTATGGGCTCAACGACAGGGAAAATAACAAGGTTCAAGAGATGACGGTTCAGCAGCTGGAGGACTTCCTGAAGAGGGTAACATATGTCAGCAGCTCATTCCAGATCTTCTATGACAACTGTGTGCCTCCTAATACTGCTAGTGGCCCACTGGCCTGAGAAAGGGAAAGTAGATGAATTCTTACTTTTACTATACAATGTAGACAATTTTAATTCTGTTTGCTCCTTGACTTTCAAATGTTTCTGTAGTAGCTTCTTATTTCACTGAATACTCAGCAATCTCAGCCACAACTATCACCCAGCTCAATATATTTTAGCTCTGTTTCTTTTGTGAAGCATTACCAGGCTTTGGTTTATACACAAATGCCCATATATTCACAACTTACGTGATTGTACTCTCTACTCACATTATCCGTTTTATGGCATCTGGCTGTAACTGGAATGATACCAGCCTGTGAAGGCCTTTTGTCCAGTCAAAACAGATTAAACCAATGTTTTACATTTTTTATACCTGTGCAGAGAAGCTGAGTCACAAAGATATTTCACTTGGCCAGGTCAAGAATTTTGCTTGGGTTTTAAAAGGGATTGCTTGGAGTTTGAGGGAGTCAGCAAGTTTTATTTACATTCAGATTCTGACTCCTGATGTTACGTGGTGATTTAAATAAATGTTAATCTGAAATTAAATGTCCACATTTTGTCTTCATTTTTACCTTTATCTTATTATCCTGTTTTTTAAAATCTAATTAGTGTATAAAACACTAAATAAGAACAACCCAAATTTAGAAAAACAATTATTTGATGTAAATAGTAGCCATATCTACAGTACAAGATTAGTTTTCTCTCCAATGTTTGTGTAAACGATGTAGATTTTATTTTAAAAAGCGGATGGTGGTGTAGAATACCGTAATGCCGCGTGGTCTTGTGCACAACAGAATGGTATGCAGCCTGATTTCAATATCCACAGAGACCTTTTCCTGTTGAATGTGAACTCAGACTCATAAAGCACGGCTGTAGCATTTGAGTGAAGAAACTGGAGCAGGTTTTGGCCACTCCGTCTGTTTTCTTGACCATCACACCACGCTGAGCGTGCTCCATAAGGTGATGCGACCCTCATGGCGGGGTCCCTGCTACGCTCTCCCTACAACCAATGAGACCGCCCCACGCTCCAGTCACGTGATGGAAAGAAGCAGCGCCTCTTGACACGGTAAGGCAAGAAAGAAGAGTGGAAGTGTGTGGTCGTGGTTCTGCGCAAAAAAAAAGCCCATCATCTGATTCTGGACCTATCATGCTGCTGTTAAAACTAGAAGATGCCCCTGCAGAGGGATGGCAGGAGCAGGAGGGAGCAGCTGTTAACAATTCAAATATTTGTATAGCTTAACTGTGTCATTTCTAAACAGAAAATGTTGGAAAAAAAAGTTTTGACTATGCTATGATGGTTTTTACTGCATTACTGTAGTAATTATAAACTTTAGTTTTATATTTACTGGATATCCTTTAAACCATAGCAATGAATGCTTTTAATGAATGGAATCAGACTCTGATGTTAGTCACTTTAAGTTTACTCCTATTTACAGCCAGAAGTAAAAAAAAACAACAAAAAAAACCTTTTCTGTACAAACCAGCATCAGAGTGTTAAGCACCCAGAACGCGAAGCTCTTACTTATATTATCACTGAAAATATACGGTAAAATCATAAAATTGAATATTGTTGTTTAGCTCTTCATCCTTGCACACACCACAGACAACAAACATGTTCGTAGAGAACAGTATTATTGCTCTTTCACATACTCTCTCTGCACATCAAACTCTAAAATAACTCGTTACGTAGATCTGTGCCTGCAGCAGTCCAGTTCGAGGCCAACGAGTCGTCTGATCTCAGTTGAACCAAACGGTGTTGAGCTGCGTCTGTTTCTTGATGCTGGTGTCCAACTTGAGGACCTCCCTGATCGCCATGGTAGCATAAGTTGAGGGAGGCAGGGAGAACTCCATCCGCAGAGCCTGGTACTTCCCGTCTGAGAGGAGGAATCAGACACACAGCACAGGTCATCTATTGTGTCAGATGGTTTTAGTAACCGCTGACAGTCTGACCCGCTAACGATGTTCAGGATGCTACAGTCAGTCCATCACTTTTTCACAACAGATTTGGACCCAACTGGAGTTTCTTCACATCGACCTCAATATTCTGCTTAAACACGGTTCCGCTAGCTTAAGAAGCTACTATACACCGTTCTAATGTAGTCCTGAGACATGCAACTATGCTAATGCTAGCATGTTTATTCAGTTTTAATACGACTTGTTGATGCATTGTATTCTAGCCAAAATCTTCAATGCAGTTCCAGGTAATTATGAGTGGAGGTAAAGTATTGAAAAGGTTGTTTCTCCTGCTGAAAAGATGTAGTGCTTTGCTTTGTTTTGCTTCAAATTTAATGAGTACAGGTTTAGCAGCGCTCTATGAACTTGACAGGAAACATGAATATGATGAAGAGAAGCTACATTTTTACATGTAAACAGGACACGATTTTAAAGAAGCAGCTTGGTGGTACGCTTGACAGGCAATCGCTACAGGTATTACAGAGTTCAGCTTTATCAGAGTAACGTTTGATTGCAAGATCGTATGTTTTTGGTTCAAGTCATCTTATTTTTTACACTTTAATCACCTTTGGTTACTTTTGACAAACAAAAAACAGGTTTCATCTTTAAAAAATACACACAAAAAATATATATAAAGTTTTTCATATGGCTTCCGTTCAAAGGAGATCTGAAATGAGCAGACCTTTGTTGAAGACAGGAGCAGGTTTATTCTCCAGTTTCTCAAAATCGCTGTACACCAGAGAGATCCGCGGGTCGTCGTAGTGAATCACCTCCCTGCGACAAGAGAACAAAGCGTCAGCGTCTCTTATTAAGGCAGATCAAATCACCGCAGCATTCAAACAAAAGTCTATTATTTAACCACCAAGAGGGTTAAGGTAGAAAAAATAGACTAAACATAAAATCCTGCTAACCAGCTGACGTCAGTGGGTCTGATGATGACGCGTCTGTAGGCTCCGGCCAGGGAGTAGTCCTTCACTTTGTGCCTCATGTTGTCCAGGTCCAGGCCGTCAGCAGAGAGCAGCTCCCTGTATCCCTCACCGACTGATGGAAACAAGACGCAATTACATTTTCCAAAAAAAAAAAGCTTTTTTTTTTTCATTTTTAAATCTATTGTTATATAAATATCTGATCATAACGGTTCGTAATTGGGACAACTCAGACGCACAGGTGTCCCTAATCTTTCCTAATAAATGTATGTTTATAATAAGAAGAAAGGGAATCACAAAGACACGTCTTACTATGGTGGGAGGGGTAGATAACATCAAACCCAGGAAGTGGCATCACGATGTCATGGATGGAGTGGCTCTCGGCCTCCTCTGCAGTCAGGACGTGTGCTGTGGCTGTGGGAGCAGACGAGAAGCAAAAAGGCTGAAAATTCAGCTTTTGACAGCATTTTCCTATATGATAAATCAACCAAACTCTGTTCATTTTAGTTTAGAAATACTTTTCGGAACAAGTTAAAACTGAGCTTACTTCCTCTGAGAACCAGATCGCCCTCCACTGCCTTCAGGCCGAAGGCTTCGATCCTGCGACTCACCATGGTGTTCCACACCACGCTCTGGTAGCTGTGAACGTACATCAGCCGGTTGTTCCGGGGGATCTAGAAAAATAAAAATAAAGGCAAAAATAAATCTGTGTTTATTGTCTCTGCTGAATTCATATCTGTGCAAAGTTTTGACAGGGAAGAAAGATAAAACAACATCTATTAAAGGATTTTTCTCCCGCTTTAACACGCCCCCCGTATTGAAGATATGAAACGAACCAGTCCGAAGGCGGTGACGATGTTTTTCTTGCCGTACATGGACAGACCTCGGAGCAGCTGTCCCTCCACGCAGCGCTTGTTTGGCAGCTTCTTCAGCGCAGCCTCTGGGTCCTGAGTCTTCGCCCACTCCTCCCTGCAGCGAACCAGGTATTCTTTCTCTGCTGTAGAAAGTGATCCAGACAAAGAAGGTGTAAGATACTGTTTACAGCTGTACAGATGCAAAAATCTGAGTCATCACAGGGCCTTTAGTAAACTATATGTGAACTACGTATACGCATTTCAGTTGCAAGTGCAAGTATATTTGAAGGAAGGCTGCTTAAAAACATGAAAAACAAATACAGTTAATGTACTCGAATAAAACTCCCATCAGTTGCTTTTTGCCTTATGTGATGTCATCAGAGGCATTGGAGCTTGTTTTAGGAATAAAACATTTCATCTTACATAATTATTTACGACAAAAAAAAGTTAATTAAATACAAAATGATGACATGCTTTCATTTCTATCAAAACTAAGTAGGATGCACTTAAAAAAAAGTCTGGCAAGTAACTTTAAAAGCAAAGAAAGAGAGAAAAAACAAAACAACTCAACCTCCAGGCCGAGGTTTGAGAATCAAATCCACCACTTGGTTCCAGTCATTTCTCAGGATGGCCCTGAAACAAAGCGAAACCAGACGATCTGAGTTCTCCCTCCGGCGTGTCACAATTCGCCGCATCCTATCGAGATTTTCTGCAGACAGATCACCTGCCTACTTGCTGCGTGGGAACGGCGGTGGTGCCGAAGCGCTGCATCCCGTAGTAGTTGATGAAGCCGGTCTGCTTGAGGGACCCCATGGCCTGATGGACCTGCTCGTCTGTTCCTGAGATGTTCCTGGTGAGAAGCAACAAAGAGAGATGAAATCGAAAAGTAGCTTTGACGTAAAATAGAAAAACAATTATTAAAAAAATTATTTGTGCTATTACAAAACTAAAAGAAAACATTAATGTATTAAACTCTTGAGGAAAAATTCACTTCTTTTTAACATCAGCTGCTCTTCCGCTCACGAGTCCAGTGTTTGCAACATTTACAGAATATAATTTTTCAATTTTAATCTAATTTTTTATCCCAAGAAATTTACACTTTTTTTAAAAGAATTCAATAACTTGACCTGAATTGAAGCATGTTTGTTATACAAGATGGTAGTTCTTGGCGGGGGACCCACAGGGAATGCAATGGTGAAAGAAAATAAAAATTTTCCCAAAATGTAATCTTCTAACAGGAAATTTGCAATGAAAACGCCAAAAGCCTGTTTATTACACTCCCCACCCCCACTAAAAAAAAAATCAAGCATCACCTCAATAATGCCTTTTTCTTTTGGACACAGAAAAAAATTGGATTACATTTTTAGAGCAGTGCTGGCGAAAAAAATAAAAAAAGTATAACATCCTGTTTAAAAAGTCATTGAAAACAAAATTTTGAGTTTCATTCAATATTTTTGTTGGAGGATTAAATCCAAAACAAATGGATGTCAAGGATGTGCAATGTTATCGGCAATAAAATCAGTATTGGCTGATGGTTTTTAACGTATCGGTATCAGTCATGATGCCGTTTTAGCTTGAAAAAGAAAGTTGAGGCTGCAAACAGCAAAAAGTACAAAACCCCCAAACATTGGATCTAAAAACAGGTTATTTCACCAACATTTGCTCATTTGTGAATTTTGTGCAACACACTTGTACTGCTCTTGTGTCTGCTGACCTGATGACCACAGTGAAGTGGTTTCCCTGCAGCTCCCCGAGCTTCAGAGGATGGTTTTTGTAGCAGAAGTTGCCGAGCTTCAGGTTCATGAGGCACTTGTTGAGGTGAGCCAACCTCTCTGCAGTGATCCTATGTAAGCGGGCGAGAAAACAACAAGTCAGATCCACAAATCGGAAAATCTATGGCTGATTTCCCAGCAACCGCACACTTATTTAACAAGTCCAACACCAAATAGTTTAGGTATATCAGAATGGCAACCGTTGTAGCAGAAATTTAGCCAAAAATCAAACAAAAGAAATGTGTCTACCACTCACTTGAGAACTGCAATTTCCTGAACTGTGATGGCCCTCTTGTCCTTGGTCCCCATGTAGGAGAACATGTTGGGTCTAAGCCTGGAAAAACCCATGGATCGATGCATACACCTTTACATCACCTTGTTACTTATATATACAAGAAAAATAATTATCGTCAAAATCAGACCTGAGGAACTTTGAGAGCACATTGATTGCATCCATGGTGTCTTTGTTCTCCTTGTAAAGAGCAAAGTGGCAATAGCTGCCACGGTTTTTGGGCCAAAAGTGTTTCCTTGGAGCTTTTGTGGAGACAGAAAAAAAGAACATGATGAGAAACATTTCAAATAAACTTTTTAGAATACAAAAACTCACTAAAAACACCACAATTCTACCAACAAAGTTGAAGATAAAAATGTGTTTAGCAGGGTGAGATAGACGACCTTTTTCAATTCTTTACACGAGACACTATCATAAACTAGCTTAGGCTCAATCTTTAAGTAAGTGATCTGGTTATGTAGCATTTTTGATTTTACTCCTTTACACCCAGTAACTCAGCATGAATCTCAACCAGAGCCACTGTTTTGTTAGACAGTTCTTACCTGCAGCTGTTTTGACTTCTATCCACAAGAGAAGAGCAAAAGGAGGATAGAATAATGTTACTAAGAAAAGAGGCTCCAACAAACCAAAGGACATGTTGCCATGTCAGGATGTGGGTCAGGGGTGTCCAAACTTTTTGTCACGTGGGTCAAACCGTCAAGTGAAAAGTATTTGCAGACAAAAAATAAAATAATAAGAAGTAACTAAAAATCAAGATTTTTTTTTTTCATAGGAAAGTGTTGTTAGGATTCTTGATGGATTTTTGCACGTTTGCCGCATTAAAAGAAAATAATTATTTTTCAGATGTTTTTGGGCTCGATTGAACAGATTTATTCTCAATTATAAGAACAAGATTTGGGTCACTTTGTTTCAAAATGGTTGCTACATTTAGCCAAATGTTATAAATAATTTTTAAAAAAATCTGATGTTAAGTGCAGCAAAGTAAAAGTCTCTCGTTCTGTTGATTATAAAATCTCGGTTATAAAAACATGAATATCTCGTCTTGTACTTAGCATTTTCCACTGTAATAAAATTATGTCAGTTATAGTTTTAACCCTGATTAGAATAAAGTTATCCGCATCAACCACCTGTGCTGGATGGGCCAAAGCTGCATCTGTCCTGAACTGGAGCTGAGAACCACAAAGAAAATTATTCCAGGGGCCACCAATGGCTCCCTGGCCGCACTTTGGACACCCCTGATGTAAGTCATGCAGGACCCAGGGAGATCTGCTCTCTGTTTAAATGTTTTTACGCACAAGTGATTTTTTTTTCAGAACTGATCCCAAATATTAAAAATAATAATTATTATTATAATAAAGCATCAATGTAACCTCTGAGCAGAATCATGCAGATGTGTTAATCATGCACGTGTGCATGCAACATACAGCGGCTTGCAGAGGAACTCGTACCCATTTTGTCATGTTACAACCACAAACCTGCCCGCCCTGCACCTGCCACACTTTTCAGATTTTCACTGACAAAATGAACCTGTTTATCATTCTCCTTGCTACCTCACAACTATGCACTATTTCTGTAATTTTAAATTAAAGTTTTGGTTGTAATGTGAGAAAATGTGGAGGAAAATAAAGAGGAGGTGAGAATACTATTGGAAGGCTCTGCAGTTTGGGTACAGGTAAACAGAAACATGCAAGTAAACCTTAATAATGTACAAGCTGAGAGATATTTCTACCTGCTAACGCCTTCTTCCCTGCAGCATGGTAGGCCACTATGAACTTGTGACCTTCTTTCTCTTCGGTCTTTGTTTCCAGACCGGGAAACTGAGTCTTGATGGCTTTGTGGACGAGCGTTCTTTTCTCCTTCGTGTCGTCTTTCACCTACGAAAGTGTGTGTGTGGGGGCGGGGGGGGAGACACACGGTGGAGAAATCTCGTCGGACCGCGGTGCTCGTTTGGGAGTCCTACGCTGAAAAAGGAAGCGGGTCTCCTTCGGGCTCACCTCGATGGAGACGTTTCCTTCTTTATTCTTGAAGAGCTGCAGCTCGCCGAGCTGCTTTTTCTGCTCCTCCGTCAGCACGTCGCAATCATGAGGTTGTTGCTCGGTTTCTGCTCCTTCCTAAAAAAAAAAAGCCCAAAAAAAACAACGTGCAACAGAAGAAGAACACTTTGGATAAATCGTGATCATGCATAGATTTAAACAAAAATACTTTTTCCTCAACGTTGTCAAGATTAGCAAGAGGGATTAATATCCCATTTCTGATTGTTTGCAATACCACATTTACAAAAGATATCTTTTAAACTGAAAAAAAAAAACATTTGGAAAGGAGAATTAAAAACCCTAAACTTTGACAGCCTTTCTTCACAGATAGCCTCACCTTCATTGAGTTGTTTGCGAATCACTTATAGGCTGCAAGCAAGTGTCGCTTTGCTGACATTTTTAGCTTTCATCTAACTTCCCGCCCCCACAGCGATTTGGTTGTTTTTCCCCCTATTGCAAAGATGTTAACGCTGAAAAATAGGCCGAATCGGTTGCTGCAGTTAAGACGCTGGAAGCAAAAACAGCAAGTAAAGTTTCTTAAATTACCGCTCTGTTTTCAGCCGGGACATCCCTACTTAATTCTGGAATGAAAGACGACCGATATCTTACCTCGCTGTCTGCTGGGATGGAGAGATCATCTAAATGCACCATCTTTCCTTGTTTGTTGATTTCATGCACAACAAAATCAGAATACCTGAACACAAGCCACAAGAAAGGATCCATTTATCGAACCCGACGTGAAGATGTATTCAAAAACATATAGTCGAGCAAAACCAGAGGAGAACCAAACCTTTCCTTCAGGATTCCAGAGAACCCTTCGTGGTCACTGACGTACTTCAGGATGCCCACGTCCGTCTCAGTCAGGCCATGCTTCATCATGTCAGCGAAGCTCTCGCCGTCCTCCTCTCCGTCACTCGCCTGTCCTTCCGGCTCCTCCTGCTCCTCATCCCCGCCGCCGCCACCGCCATCTGTGTTGGGAGCGTTCCCGTTTTCACCGTCGACTTTTGGCTTTTTCGCTGGCGTCTCTTGGTCCCCGTCCTGCAGACAGGTTCTCTTCTCTCCCAATGGGGTGGTGTTAGGCACAGGCTCTGGCTCAGCCATCAAAGTCGAGCTAAAGCAAAATAAAACATTTCTTGTTGATCTAAATGTACTGCACAAACTTTGTTAAATACATTTTCTGTCACAGCAATGTGGGACAGAAAATGACTGCAGCCAAGAGTGGTTGGTCGCAAAATTTTTCTATTTCAAGTGCAATGCTGTGTGGATTAATTGTGATGAATGATTATTGAAGTAATCATCAGCTGGTTGTCAACTGGACCAAAAAAAAAGAGTAGCATACTCAGAGCATTAATTAAGCCAAAACGGTGCAAAAATTATATACATTTTCTATTTTAAAAAAATATATATAAACGGTCTGTAAATATGATTTTCATGTGCCAATCATGCAAACGCATCCTTTGCGACAAATGACCAGAAACACGCTAAAAGAACGCTTTGTTATTGCATTCACATGTTAAATGTTTATGTTCTTGTTTAACAGATGATTTCAATTATACACTTTTGGTGGTTTTTTTGCATTTTTAATGTATTTCTAATATTGTTCTAATAAAAAATCTGCAGAAAGTGATATTTTTATAGGCCTCAAAATAGGCGATAACTAAAATAAATGTGACCTGAAGTTCCCAGGATGTAGAGACGATGACAGGCTAAACAGAGAGGTTGACCTTAAAACATACTGTTTACAAAGCTGGAGCAGGGAATGTTTGTGAATCTGGAAAACTCTTCTTATCTGCCACCGAACAGTCAGTCGCAGATACGTCTTAGGAGCACAGCTTGACGCTGACAACGAAAAGAATCCCCACCATCACAAGCACTTTAAAACTAAGCAGCTAAAGCCAACTGGTGCTAATGCTGAGGAAGCTATGTCATCATTTGGAGAGCCGAACGTAAAATGGAACCACGAGTAAATAGAAGCGAGCAACGCTGGGATGACTGACATACACCTGTTTACCTGTTTGTGTCGATGTTCCACAGAGGATAGAAAGCGGTAAAGAAATACAGCGTCTATCGCACGTGAATGTGTGAAAGACCCCGGAAACACATCTAAGCCCAAAGCCCGCCCACGTCGGGGATTGGCTGGAGGAGCTGAGAGGGAGGAAGTGACGCATTTAATTACTTCAAATGCAGCTTTATTAGCTTTAAACAAAAATGACAGTACAATAGAAACAGTTGGAAAAAAAACTCATTAGAATATAATCGAAAATGTATTTATTTTACCAATTTGATAAAGAAAAAAATACATTCATCACACAAAAAGTGATATATTTCAGGCTTTTATTTTTGCTTGTTACAGTGAAATTAATGTTTTAATTAATGTTACACAAATGTGTTATGACCGAGACAGTTAGGGGCAAGACTGCTGTATAAAAATTCTTGAAAATGCCTTCATTTACACCCTCAACCACGTCACGAGATATTAGAAAAAATATCTAATATCTCAAGAAAAAATTCAATACAAGCCTGATAAACTATTGAAAAATATATTTTGTACAGTGCATGCATTCAATATTTAGTTGAGGCTCTTATGCAAATGGCTGCATCTAAAGTGGCGTATTTATTTTAAAAGTGGCTCGTTTTTTCTTTCGAATTACTTAATGAAGTTTTCCACGTTTCCTGAATTTGGCCTCTAGAGGGAGCCATACCAATGTAGCTGCACAGTAGTCCCCGCTCCTTTGGTTTCATACAGATTGGTAGGAAAGCAGCCATTGCTACAACAACCTAGCCGAATGTATCAAAACAATAACCAATAAGTGAGTAAGTTGTTATTGGTATGTTTTATATTTATATTTTATTATTTTTATTAATAAATAATAATAATCAAAAAAGCAATAGAAATAGCATAGCGTAAATTGGTTGAGTCATTTCACATTTTGCATTTACAGGGTTTGACCTCGTCTTATTTAAAATAAAATTACAAAATTGGACATGTTATTATTCTTCCCATAAAGAATGTGGTATCTTTAGAAGCTTATAATAATTTGTGAATGAAAAAAACAAATAAAATTAATTAAACCACCAACATTCCAATTTTTAAAAATTGAGAATCTCAGAAAACACTTTTTATGATGGCTTTATATGTATATGCAGTTATTTTTGCGCTTTGTGTTGCATCACATTCCACAACATTTTTTCCATTAATGGAAAATACAACATGGAAAGGCAATCAGAAATCCCTTCCAAAAGAATTTCATAACAAACACTCTTTATCAGACTGCATTAGTGTCTTGATACACATAACGTCTATAATCTAAAAAAGCCTTTCACAAAATAGAAAATAATAATTATACTTTCGTAAGTCTACAATTACTTTATTAAAATGTATAATCATGTATCACTCAGTATTAAAAAGTAGATACTGTGACTTTGAATCAGTGGCGCTGTGGCTTAGTTGGTTAAAGTGGCTGTCTAGTAAACATGAGATCCTGGGTTCAAATCCCAGCAGTACCTTTTGTGCATTAATTTCTATCTTATATGAGCTACCAAGCAGGTGTTTTATAAAGGTGCATACATCCAAGCTCTATCCCCTAAGGTTATATTCTGAAAAAATAAAATAAAATCCTGTATTATAAAGTGTAGCTGATAGATTTCTTGACATTCACTGTTAAAACATTTTTATATCATTAAAAGCAAACAAAACTTCTTGAGTATAACTGAGATGCTCTTCCATCTCAGTAAGAGTCACCTGGCTGTGTCTAATATTTAGTTGATCCAAACATATCTGTGTATATATGTTCAGAAAAATAAGCTTTTGTTACTTTGCGGGACGTAATTAAGGTTGTTAGTGTGCAGGAGAACTCCCGACCCCACTAAGGGACAAGGGTGCAAGAAAATGGATGGATGTATGGAGTGTGCAGGAGTGAAATGGGAGGTGGAGCTGTCAGCTCTTTTCTTGTAAAACCAGCTCTCAGTTTCAATAAAGGACGCAGACGCCATGTCTACTTTTAAGGCCATTAACTAAGCCATCCTGTTTTTATTGGTGAGATTCAGTTATGTCTGACTCTTTGCTCTGCTACAAGTCTAGACTGCTGGACAACAGATTGTGAAAAGCATATTTTCTTTAAGTCATGATAAATATAGCCTGCTGCTGTTATTATCTTTGCATTTGTTCTGCCATGTCTCTCCTGAATTCTTGGGTAGAAGCCTCTGCAAGTTTCTGCTCGAGGTTCTTTCCTTTCCACTGTCTCCACTTGCTTGCCCATGTGAATGACTGTATTTAAATGAATATGTACCTTTATCACATTAAATATATGCAAAAGCTTTCTGGACATTAGTCATGCTTTCTTTTATTGCTGTTCTGCAATAACATTTATGCTGAAATGTTATGTGTCAGCTGTGGTTTTTTTCCCTTACTTCTTGTGTTTTTGTTGCTGTTTCGATGTTAACTTTAAGCCGATACCTTGCTAAATGCCTTATGAAATATCATCAAAGTCATACAAATACAACTTACAATATAGTATATTACCAAATACTGTATATTTGTTAAGCAATACGCAGGGTTTACCCCAGTGTATTATAAGCCTGGCGGGCCACCAGGTTTTACTTGCGCCCCCACCAGGCTAAACATTGCTAGTTTCTTCTTCTTTTTTTATGTTTGCCTTTCTCTAAAACTTCACAGTTGGTGTTTAGGTATTGGTAATGTTTTCCAATATCACATAATTACCTAGTGATATTTTCAAACTTTCTGTCATCTTTAAACATTTTTGGTTTCAAAAACACGGTGGCCCATTGGACAACTGCCTTAGCAGTTAGCAACTGTTCTGGAGGAAACCCTGAATACGCTCCGTCCCTCCATTTAATCTCAAAATCTGAATCACATCCTCCAACCATCCCTAGCGCTTCCTGCTTCGACCGACAGGGGGCGCGCTGGTCATCCAAACACAGATGAGGCTGGAGTGAGCGGGTACAGAGGGAGAGGACCCGGCTGGCGCCGCCGTACTACCCGCTCCTGCTGCCGGGGAAGAGGAGAAAACATGAGCTCCAAGAAAGGTGCGTTTCTCCTTAACCCGGTTCTGCTAACCGGGCTCCTGTCTGTGTTTAACTCTGTGGCTGGCGGACGTAAACAAGGCGTAAGAAAGCGTCGGTCACAAACGACGCTGCATGACCCGTGGCAGCCAGCGTTAAGCCCTAATGATGGTGATGAGGATGTTGTGTTGTCTCTCTCTCTGTGTCTCCGCTGTCTTCATGGGACTTCTTGAACGTCGCTAAACTTGAACCAGCAGTGATGGCCATTCAGGCTAGGAAGAGGCGGCCGAAGGGAAAGAAGGATAAAGCGGGTCACCATAGGAGGTAAGCGGGGCGGAGGCGGCGGTGGTTGGGGATTGTTCTGCCCAGCGGACGGGACGCGTTTGTTCGCGTTGCAGGACTTTAGTTTGTTCTTTCTCGTGTGTGTGTGTGTGTGTGTGTGTGTGTGTGTGTGTGTGTGTGTGTGTGTGTGTGTGTGTGTGTGTGTGTGTGTGGCTGTGACGCTGCGGCTGCATATTAGACACATGGTACAAGGCGTGTTCTTCCATCCGAACAGGCTTCAGTGGAGTATCTGAAGTTGCCAGCTGATTCTGTACAGAATGTTTTCACCACCTCCACTGGCTTCTTGGTTTAATTTCTCTGAGGGTTTTTTTCCCCCCCCCGTCCTAAAGCGAAGGCAGCGCCTTTACCCCCCAACCCCCCGCCAACCCCCCCTCCCCAAAATACAGCCTGTTATTATTTTCTATTATCATTTTCTAGTGGGTGGGATGTTATGTAACTTTACTCGGCCGCATTGTTTCCCGGGGTTGTGACTCTTGATTGCAGTAGTATTTCAGCGTGATTTCGCTGCAGTGGCTCTGTAAAGTGCATGCGAATCGGGAGTGCAGATGAGTAGGGGGGCTTCCTTCATGGCACGACGCTATTGGAGCGACGTCACCGGCAGCAGAAGCGAGCAGGCATCAATTAGGTGATACCACCGGAGCGACCACCCCAGGGGGCCGCAGGAATTTGCTGGAATTCCTCACACACGGGAGGCATTGAGACGCGGGCAGCCCCTCCATGTTGCGTGTGTGTGTAGAAGCAGTTAAAAAAAATAAATATGGAAACACCAGAGAGGTAAAACGAAGTCAATCACACGATGTCATTTTGTTTCCAGGTGCGACGGCGGTCACGTTTTGGCTCTTTGGTGTCATTTTTATGGACCTGTTTAGGCTCGTTATTTATTGTTCCCTTTTGTATCTTCCAAAAAAAAAAGAGAGGAAAAAAACTGAGACACGGGCTTCTTCCTTTCACCTGTTTAAACAAACAGCCAAGATAGCAACGTTACCAACAGAAATGAACTGAAACCATGGAGTATGCGCAGCAGGAGACGTTAGAAATTTAACATAAATATCAGGAATAATAATAATCCAGCCCTTGACACGGATTTAAATGTTTGAGTTGGGTTAAGCTGCACAGGTTGAGGTCCTATTGTAGTTCTGACACTGCAGTCTTCGGTTTGTTTGACCCAAGTGACCTTTAGGTTGTTATAAACAATTATAGTTACAATGAATGACCTATTTTATTTCTGTTTACTCTGTACAACTTTTTTTTTTGGGGGGGGCGGGGGGAGCAGGGTAACTATGCCTCCAAAACAGCAATTCTACTTAATTATATGTATTTGTTTTATTTTTTTTAAATATTGCTTCTTGCATACATCAGCATAAAATGTAGATTCTGCACGTCAAAGAGTGAATAATGTATGTAAATTATCTAGTACTGTGATGGTGGTGGTATAATCCCATGATTGGCATGTGGCTTATTAATGTTGGGCAACTGAAGTGCTATAGAAGCCAAAAATAAATAAAATATCAAATATGATCAAAGTCAACAGAAAATAAACAGAAACTTAACCTCGGTTCAGTCACAAATGCAAACCAAAGGAAAAAATAAATCTGTTTCTAAATATCTTTTACTTACTATGTAATCATGCAGGCAAATATGATCTTCTATATGTCTATTGTCTGATTTTTAAATTTGATCTAGTTGGAAATTATCACATTTAAGTGTGACTGGAATAGGTCGAAGTGAAGTTGTTGGGTAACCTGCACAACATGCGTCTAAACATTTTCATAAACACTTTTTATTTTTTTAGAGGAAAATATGACAGACACACAATGAGCCGAAGTTCACAGAGCAGAAGTTTGCAGCTTCACGGTGATGTCTGCTTTTGAATGCTTAGAAGAAGAAAAATACATTTCTAATCGGCCTCATTTGACAGTAAAGCAGACTTTTTTTTCTGCCCCCTCTTTATTGTTTTGAAATTGTCGACGACTGGAGGCAGCACACACAACCAGTACTGCTGTAGACACCAGCCTGAGGCTTTTTTGTACACAAAGTTATCACTTAAAAAGAAAAAAAAACAAAGAAACTTAAAGAGATGCATTCATTAAAAAATGTCCAAAGTAAATTACTCATTTTCATTGGTTATTGCAGTTAACCAGTTATTGATTAGCTTGTGAAAATGCACTAATGCACACGTTTGTGTATGAATGAAGGCTAGCTAACCAGAAACAATAAAGTGTAATGGTGGGTATGAATAAAAATAGGTTTTCATTTCATAAACTTTAGGTTTGGAATTGCATACGACTGAAGTTGTGCATGTTTTTGTACAAAAATACCGGAAGTTGCAGAAATCAAAGGAAGCTTTGAAGAGGCTCTCATGATTGTCCAACATCAGCTGACCTGGATGTACTCTTAACTCCGTTCCTCTGTCTTTGAGAGCTGACTTTTGCCGTTGTTGAGCTTTGTTCACCTCTTTTATGAACCTGATCAATAGCTCCATGGATCTGGCTCAGAAACCATTACGTAATCTTGTGCTCACATTCTCACCGCTATCATAACCTAGAGCTGTAGAGCATAATGTACACAGCCATATTACTGTTTCAATTGTGGTACTTTTATCTATTAGACTTTGATGTTTTCCCATAAAAAAAAGACAAGGCGTGTTCTGTTTGAACTAACCTGTTCAGAGGCAGAAATACAGTAATACCCCCATCTATTCATGTTTCAGAATTTTTTGTCCTTGAAGGAAATGGTTTGCCTCTGGAGTTTCCAAATGTTAGCTTCTGTTGGCAAGCAGTGGTATTAAAGCTTTCTGTGATTCAGTTCAATTCGTTATTGTTTTATCCATTGTGCCTCTTTGGCCGGGCCATGCAGAACTGGATGTTCTTGGAGACATTTTTATCCAAGTACGTGCCGCTATTAGAAGTTTACTGGATCCAAGTTGAAATATTTAAGAGGCTAATGGAAGCATTTTGACAAAAGATGCGTTGTATCAGCGAGAAAGGCCTCTGGATCACAAACCCTCACACTTTTACAACCCCTGTGGCAAAAGATTTGAAATCAGGAGGATGTTTTGTCAGCTGTTTTACTTTGGAGTACAAAAAAAATCACAAGATATGACAAAAAAAACTTTATTTAATAACTGAACGTTCTGCCACTATAAGGCATGCCTCAGTAATGAAGGGTGAGTCTTTTCTCCGCTCAAGTAGAGATATAAAAAAAAATCACAAGATATGACAAAAAAAACCTTTATTTAATAATGGAACGTTCTGCCACTATAAAGCAGGCCTCGGTAATCAAGGGTGCGTCTTTTCTCTGCTCAATTAGAGGGGAAAAAAAATCACGGAATTTGGAAGGAAAAGTAAAAGTCGGAGATGATAAAGACAAGTACTTTTTTTTATTTGCTAAGGATAACATGTTCAGAACTGAATTGTTCAAAGGCCACTGGTAATCTGGATGGCTTTCAAATTCAACAAATGTTGGGACTCAAACATCCCAAGTCACTTTCAACAGAAGAAGTAGAAACTTCCACTGCTGAATTAGCTTGAGGGTTGGGATCCCTCAATTCTGCATTTGGAAGAAATTATGTCTCCATTGATAAAGGTACACCTCTCTTACACTTTTTATATGCGCTACCCAGTGATACTGGATCATTTTAAAGCAACACTTGAACAAGCTTGAGTATCCTTCAGATTGTTTGAGTCTTTCTCCATCACCGAATTACAAGAGATCTCTCTATCTGAGAACGAGGCAAGAAGGCACTAATTATCAAAGAGCGAGTCCGGAAACTCAGGCTGCAATGGTTCCACTAGGGCTACAGAATGAATCCTGAATGGCTGCTGCTTAAACTTTTGTTGTGGCCACGGCCTGCACTTTGGACAACCCAACAAAGAGAACATGGGTGAAGCAAATTGAACATCTAAAATTTTGATGTTTCAATCTCAGCCAACCAACTCCTGCTCTTTCTGACACTCCGCTTTCAAGAAGTCATCACAACATTGCTCCTCAATTAATCATTTAACAACATTTTTACCAGTGTTGCACTGAGAAGCAGCTCATATAATGAGCTCAGCAGAGTGTTTGCTAATTGATGCTGGCTAGTCTGAAGGAGCTGAGTGGGGGAGTCGGTGCGAAAGCTTGGAAGCTTAGAAACAGCAACTCCGAGGAGGAGCGTTTGTCCTGGAAAGAGGGGCTTAACCCATCCAGGTGTTTTGAAAGGTTGCCATGGGCGATTAAAGGATTTCTCAAACATGATTGAAAGAATCAAAGCAACACTCCAGGTATGATTTTGATGAAGGAAAAAACTTTATAGCAGCAGGTACAACTAAAAATGTCAATTTTACATGACATTTTGACCCTTGAAATTGCAGATGATTGGTATTTAGCAACATTAATGTCTCTTTTTGGTCTAAACAAGTTGATGTAATATTCATTTCCACTTTACGTTGCAAATTTTGTGACATAAGTTGCCTTTCATTTTAAGTGCACCTTTTATTGGATTGTATTTCTTACCACAAATAACAGATGATTGCACCCCATTATTGAGATTGTCACCCTGATGACTCCTATAATAAAGTGGGTGGAGAAATTCCAGATTGTGTCCTTTTCCACGACGATTGCAGCCACTGCAAACGAAGCCAAAGTCTGCAAGAAAAGTTAATTAGAGCTGGCATCGATGCATTGGCAACAAGTCAAACTCTATAGAGCTGTGGCCTTTTACTTCCTCTTGATCTTTTGGGTTTGTCCTCTGGGGTGAGTCGGTTCCTCTCTCCAGCTATTGTTTTAGGAGCAGAACAAATAAAGGTACCTCAGTATGTTGGCATTTGTTACTTGCAACGTTTCCTGGAAGCAATGGTGCATCTAAATGCTAATATTCTTGTCGGGATATATATCTGTCAGCTTTCAGATCCTTTCCTAGCTCTGTGTGCCATTCTGCATGAAACGAGCTGAACCCAAAAGGACGTATGTTCCCACACAGCGCTTTGTGAACCTTGCAAATTGTTTGTGCATAGACTTTTTTTTTCGTAGCTATTGAATGTGGAGGAGAGCCAGCAGCTGGAATCATGTGGAGGCTGAAACCAGTATCTGTGACAAAGACTTTTATGTATTTTATGGTTGAAAACAAACCAAAATATCATCTGTGACAAACTGAAAATGAAAGTTTAGGCAGACAGAACATGCTAAGTTCAGTTGTGTATAAGATTTCGAAAACAACCAACAATTTAGTCATTTCATTCGGTCAGTTCTTGTGCTTTGTGGGCGCCGTATCAGTCTTTCATCAGCAGCACAGTTTGAATGTAATTTCACATTTCTACATCCACCTCCCTGTCTGACCAGCGTTCCCATGCTCAGCTCCCACCCACTAATTCTTTTCTCTGTGAAAGATGTTCAAATAGCATTAAAATAATATTAGATGCTGTGTTTTTTAGATTAAAGTTGAGTTTTTCTTAATACTTCAATTTTTTTTTTTTTTTTTTTTTTTTTTAAGGGTTTTTATGAACTTTTAGTTAGTAATCTGGCTTTCTAGGGTGTAATGTGATGTCATACAAAGGCAACATTTCTCAAAATGTAAAACATTGAGATCATACATTCTCAATAACCTGGAAAAATGCCTTCTCTGTCCAGCTATCACAACTGGCCAGCAAACTGCAATTGGTGCACCTCTTCAGATGTTGAGCAATTGATATGTATAAAAGTACAATGTGCTCACTATTAAGTATGGTAGTGTATCTATGATGCTGTGGGTCTGTTTCTTTTCCAAAGGTCACTGAATGTTGTTAGAGTTATGGCTTCCCTGAGTTTACTGAATTATCAGGAATTTTCTATGGAAAATCTGACGTTTTCTGTCTGAAAACGGAAAACGTGTTACCATTGGGTCTTTCCCTAAAACAGTGATCCAAACACAGGGCCAACTTAGCAAAGAGATTCTTCACCAGATACAAACCAACCTTGTTTTGTACCAACCATGATCTCCAGAACTAAATCCTACAGAAAAATGATGTGCTGCGCTGAATAAAAGAGAGGACCTAGGACTCAACCTAGTGAAATTGTGCAAAGAGGAATGGCATGAAATTCCTCCAACCTTGTTAAATGTTATAGGGCAGCTGTGTAAAGTATTGGCATTAAGTCTGGACCTGATGTCTTTGTTAAAAACATAAATATTTGATTGTTTATGCAAACTAATGGCCTGAACTTTCAAAGTCATTGAAGTAATTTAAGATTCAGTTGAGGTTAAAGAAATGATCGTCTTCAGTTGTTAAAGGGAAATTATTTAGCGTTGTACACTGATGTGGCGTCAGCCAATGCTGATTGGTTATTAAGCCAGGTCTTTGAATTTCAGTGTTTAATGAAATTACCGTCTCCATATAGGGCTTATGTGTGTTGTGTTCTGGATTTGAGTTGAAAAAGATCACGGTTGTTTGACCTTTGGTGGGCAGATTTGTGTGCCTCAAGCCAGTAGTGCTTCTCCCATCAATACTGGGTGTAGATGAGGAGAAATTCTTTGAGCTAAGCATGTAGAAGCAGGATGAGAGAGAAATGGGGAAAAGAAAGAAGAAATATTGACAGGGAAAAGGGGTAGGGAGAATTAATTAGGTCTGAGCTTTAATCCTGATAGGCAGGTGCATCAGTAGATGTGAGAATAGAGAGGGCGGATGGAGAAAGTACAGAGATGGAATTAGAGGAAACCATGTCATCTTGCAGTAGTAATAACATCTCTTGAACCTTTTCACATTTTGTCATATGAGAAACACAAACCTTAATATTTTAAGTGATATACAAACACAGCCCTGGATAAATGTGAGGAGGGTGATGGAAATATGTTATGAATGGGTGAATGAGATAATCTCAATTTGATTGATCTTATAGATTGACAAACAATTGATAACTATCTTAAAAACTGAATTTATTTTCTTGTATCAATTGGGCTCAATACTTATTGGCATTATGTCTTTTTATATCAAATTTCTCTGTTTTTCTGTCTTCATCACATTCCTCGCCTTCATAGCAAATCAGTAATTTTTGGTTGAGAAGTTGACGCTGCTCCGTCATAAAGCTCGGCTATTTAAGGTGATATGGAGTGTGTCAAGTGCTTATATTTCAAAAAAACGTTTCTTCTATAGCTCCGCCATCTTTAATTGTGACCGGCTCCTCTTAAAGATGTTCCGTGGCGCCATCTGCTGGATGGCGGCCACACTGTAACACTGAAAGAGGGTCTTAGCAGACGTTATCAAGCGAATGGAACTAATTTTAATCTAATAAACATTTAAACGACAATTAATCCCAAGTAGACTAACTGGTTTTGGTCATTTGTAAAAGTTAAAGAGGGATGAATAATTTTACACTGTAACTAGAATAACTTATGATGAGTCAAAGCCTCATGTCACTACCAGACAGACCTGAAGGACAGGCATCCACTCACAAAAGGGGACAAAGATCATCGTGCTTTCATAAATGTCTTGGCCACAACAAAGCCCTCCACACCCACTTTCTGTCATGCAGGCAGCGTAGGGTGAAATTCACTTTATGTCAGGCTGCTGAAATGTGCCTTACACCGTCAGAGGAGCAGAATTAATCAGACACCATAAATCTAGCTGTGCACGGATGATTAATTATCTAGAAACTTGGCAGAGGACGCATGTCTTAGAGCTGCATGATCAATTTTCGGGAAACGTAACATATTTGTGGGTGAGGTGAGCCTGATGGCGAAAAGTTGTTTGCAAAAATGGTGGATGATTTTTGTGTTCATGTTTCTCTGTAAAAAAAAAAAAAAAAAGAGAACAAAGAAATAAACCAATTTTTGGTAAGTTATCCTAAAGTCTTTGGTTTCACAGACATGTCAAATACAAATCCAGCAGAAATGAATGAGCCCACTCTAATCCTGTCAGAGAGAGAGAGAGAGAGAGTCTGCTACTCTTAGATGATTCATTGTTACAGACTGAATTGTGTGTAGATATTAGTCGTTTCCTGCGTGTCTGAGTGGGAAGGATTTTTTTCCCCTGATGGCCACAATGCTTATATTATTACTCCCTCGCTGACTAATTGAATACAGAAGTAGGCAGCACTGATAATCTGTGGTTATACGAAATCAATCTCATTCGCTCACGTGCTTTTAGGGACAAATTGTTGAACCGATTTGAGCTGGTTCAGGATTTGTCATGCTGCTTTTCACTCAGACTCAAAGCGTGTCGATCGGACCAAATGAAGATTTTGAGCGAGGGCGACTGAGAAGAAGAGACCCTCGAGTCCTCTTGGTGTGTGGTCGAGATAGGATTTACAGGAAGTACGGATTTGCCCCTCACGCGTTAAGCTCATGACATGCAGTCCAGTCCAGTCCTGTGGGGGCAGGCCAGTGGGTTGTCATGGAGAGTCATTACTGGGGCATGTAATTCTGTGAAGACAGGAGCTCATCACTGGATGGAAAGCCACATAGCTGCTCTCTACTGCCACCTTCTGGCTAAACCTGAGGTCAGAATTCCAAGACATAATTTGTTTTGGGTTTTTTGATAATTTACAAACAAAAGGATACATTTGCAGGTAGATTTCCATATTAAATAAAAAAAAACTCAACTATTTGAAATGATCTGACAACCTCTATGTTTAAAACAGTATTTAATATACTTATAACAACTGCGAATCATAGTTTTCGCAGCCATTCAACAGTAATTGTTATTTTCTTAATTTTTGCTTCTGTAAACATTGAAAACTTGAGGACTGTCGAGATTTGACAGCCAAACCAGGCTGTCAAATTCTGACAATATTCCAGTGACACTGGATTTTCACGGACTCGAATATGCAGGACGATGCCGTCAGAAAGGGATGTACCTTTATGTTGGAGTTCAGCTTGACAGATTTGAGTTGTTTTACTTTTTCTACCATCCTTACTGTTTGTTTGATGAACCTGGGATTGTATTTCCTTCATGTGTCTGCAATCTGGGCGAATGGCTACAGTCACATGCACTTTATCCTGTTAATATTAGCAAATGTGTTCACAGACACCATATACTGAAGATAGGTTTGTAGCTTTTACATTCGACATAGAAATCTATAGTGTTGATTTCATAGTTATTAGGTTCCTCAGACTTTTCTCGTCTTTTCTTTCCACAGATGAGTCTGGAAATTAATCCAAGCAATCCAGTTCCTTGTTCTTTTTAAATTGACTGAATTCAAAAAGCATAAAATAATATGGTGCTAACTTAAATTGTGGAAATCTGGAGATTAGATCATTATTTTCCTTTTTTTAAAAAAAAAAAAGCTTCATTTTAGTCAGATTGGATGGCTAACATTTGTGAATGTATATTTTCAAGTCTTGCCACAGTTTCTGATTTAGACTGAGATCTGGACTTTAACTAGGCCATTCTAACACACAGATATGATTTGATCTAAAGCCTACCATTGCAGCTCCGGCTATTTATGTGGACTGGTTATCCTAAACAATTTATTTGAACCATCACTAATGATAAGCTCACGACTCTACTGAAGGATAAAAACAAATCTGTCTACACAACTCTGTAGTATATTGTGGTAAAGCAAATAATAAAATCAAAACATTGATTTTCAGTGTTTATTTGCTTATTTGCTTTAGTACACTAGATGATTGTTTTGAAATGGATCACTTTTAAGGATAATGATAGTTTCATTGAGCTGTAAAAAGATTTTCTGTAAACTAAGCAGATTAGTAATAAGATTTATTTCTCACTGTGATAATTTCTTTATTTTCTGAAATATTTTGTATTTCTATTTTTTTTTCTATTTTTGTTGCAGCACACTGTGGCCGCTCGGAATGATGCCTTCCTGAGGCTTTTGGGGTTGTTAAAGTGATAAAAATGCTGCTATTTATTTTTTATAAAGCTCACCAATCTTCCTGATCGCTTGCATTTGGTCTCGCCCACCTCAGGGCAGCTTCAATGTGGCCCGAGCAGCTGCATCGTGAAAAAGTGAAAAGGTTCACTCCCCTTCCAACTTGCGACAGAAGGCTTGCGGTTACAAATAAAGGATCGAAAATAATTTGGATCTTCACTCGGCTGTTTGAACTTCATCTGTCGGCTGTCGTTGCTGCTGATTTAAATGTATCCACCATGTTTTATAAGATATAATAACAGTAATAAGCTCAAGTGGAAAATAATCAGCAGAAAACGTCTGATGATGAGAAATCAAGATGCCTCTTATGTCAGCGTTGTGGTTCGGCGGTTCCGCAGAGCAGCACAGTCAAACATTTTTTCCCTTTTGGCTCACCAGTAATTACAGATGATATGATGTACGCAGACTCTGGGACAGCAAAGCAGAATCAATACACACTCGCGCGAGTTGGTGGCAGTCGATGCCCGTGTTTGCAGTCTAACCACAATTTTTTGTTTGTCTCGGTGACTCTTCAGCTCGGTAATTCGAGTGTGTGCACTTGGCATCAGTTTCTTTCCATCAAAGCTGCTGCTGCCATTGTAAACATCCAATGACTCCTCTGAACAGCCTGGCGTCCTCATTTATTCATGTCAAATGCGCTGGTTTCTACATTTATGCGTGCCTTATCTTTAGATGTGTTTCAGATAAAACACATCTAAAGATGTGTTTTATCTCAAAACTACCTATACCCATTTGGCTCAAAACTACCTATACCCATTTAGCTTTTTGACTTTTTGTCTCTTTACAAGTGGAAACTCCAGTGTGCTCCATCCATCCTTTACACTGATGCCCCTAAGAAAACAATGGGGTGTTGCGTGGCACCTCGCATACACAGACCTAATTAATATGTTATTAGTACGCAATTCCACTCGATTCTAATCTCTCCACACTGCTCAGTCTGGATCTTCCATTGAAGCTGATTTCTCTGGTGGAATTTCAGCCAGTCAATGAATAGAATGGCAAGTTGTGAACGAGGACGTCGATTCTTCTGTTTTAGAATTGCTAAAACAGTCTGTCTGTTTTAGCAATGGCAGCGGAGGAAGTTAAAGAAGCCGTTCAGTTTCAAATATTGAATATTATTGGTCATCTTGTTCAGCTCGGCACTTCTCTCTCTCTCTCTCTCTCTTTCTCTCTCTCTCTCTTTCTCTCTCTGTCTCTCTCTCTCTCTCTCTCTCTATACAGGGGAAGATGGTTGTTTACAGCACAAAAAATGTAGAACCGCTATATTTCATCATGGCCAAACGTTAGCGATAAAATTTAAAACTTTCATCCAGACCCAGACAAAGCGAAGTGTAGAACAAGGTGCTACACCAGTGTTAGATCAAAGCATATTTATGTGCTAAACTCTATCCTTGAGTCTTGTGCGACAGAAAATTAGCAGTTCTGCTAGATAAATGATGGCATTCACTGCGCTGACATAATGCAAGGTGGTGACCTCCGGCCTGCCCCCTTTTACGGCTGCTTGGTTGTTTTCGCAGCTCTGGAGCACAGGCTCCTTATTGTTGTGTTCCTCACTCAGCCTCCCCCTGGTCTCTGCTTGCCCTTCATCCATGCTTGCAAACAAAGTAAGTGGAAAACATCTTGTGTTTATCCTGATCTAACCCCCAACACCCACCTCACACACACACACTCCCCAAAGTGCTGCTGTTCACATCCCCCAGCTGCCCTGTAGTCCATTACTGAGGAGTATCCAGTGAGAAGTGCGTTGTGTGCAGGTTCACTCTCAAGAGTGCAATTCCCCAGTCTGTCCATTAGGGGGCAGACATGTCCAATCTTTTAGACTGATGAAAGGATTCTTTCTCTCTTGGTAATTTCGACTGAAAATAAAGTATATTTTAGTCGACACCTTATTTGCTAATTAAAATCAGCAATTATTTTTTTAATGACTGATTCTATCACTTAACATAAATATACAATATTTTAATTCTACTAAAATTGGGAAATATAAAAATTGTTTTCAGATATTTTTTTAGGTTTTAAATGTTTGCAGGGTTGGGATGTGAAATCATAAAATAATAACATTTACATAGAAAGTAGCTGAGTCTTCATAATTTGAGTCTCGATGTGCTATTATCAAAGAAGAGCTGCTTTGATACTAAAATCTCAAACTCGATCTAAACATCTAGAAAAATACTCAAGCATTAGTTAGTCGAAGGCATTATTATTATTATAAATATAAAATATATAACAACATAATTATATGTACATTGAATTCAGTTGAACAAGTATTTAGAAAACATGTTTCTTTATAGTTGGAGATGCATTTAGCATCAGTCCTGTTCAATTTCTGGTTGCATGATGCGATCAACTAATTCAACTAACAAGTTTCTGTTTGACTTTTGACAACAGAAATTGTCATTGTCAGAATTGTCAGAAATGTATTTTGTTTAATGTACAAAATCCTTTAAGATGCTTTGTCAAGTTATTTAATTTCATACCTCATGCTAAGCAATTTTTCCAGCACTCAGTGAGTCACCAGTCCATCCATATGTCCATCTGCTCGTCTACCTTCCTTTATTTTTCATATGGAAAAACTGAACAGTGGACATTCCTGTAGGGATTTTAAATGTCTGAGAAAGTTAAATGTGTGGGTCTGTGTGGTGAGGCTGGTGGAAGGTGTTGCCTGATGTGATCCATTTAAACGTATCAGCCGGGCGGCACAGCTGAGGCCATGGAGCAGGGAGGGAGGGAGAGAGAGAGAGAGGTCACAGGTCACTCATTCATCCATTAAGCATACACCACTTAGTGAATAAGCTCTGTCACACACACACACACACACACACACACACACACACACACACACACACACACACACACACACACACACACACACACAC